>BRDA01049397.1:0-15368 GCA_036984385.1 Crenuchus spilurus | reverse complement strand
TCTAATCATTATAAACTAAGAAGTTGTTTGATTATTTTATCTTAGAATAAGCTGTTTATATCTACATTGGTCGCGGGTCGAACACTGACTGAGGCTGCCATTTTGCATCGTCATGTTTCTACAGTAGTTCAAAAAGGACAAATGAGGCTAGCAAAAACCGTTTGTGTTGTAATGACGAATTGGCCGCTCAAATTCGATGGCGCTGTAGCTTTGTTTTACCGTTGGCTGACATAAAACAGGAGAAGTAATAAACATATACCTCAATAAGAAGAAATACACGGAGGAGAAGCAAGAATAAAGGTTTTTTGGTTTATTTGTTAAGATGGCGGAACATTCTTATGCTCGTGAAGAAGAGAAAACACAACTTCAATCGTCAAAGAAAAGAAAACATGATGAAACTTAGCTTCATATTCGTGTGTGCAGTGTTTTCCCCACATTCCACCTTAAATGGTGCTGCAGGACATTGTAGCAGAGCTGAATGATACTGCAGCATTTAAGGTGGAACGGGAGATTCGTAGCTGCGCGCTAGTTAGCGAGCTTAGCTAATATGAGCTCGTGTGAACTGTTATCGGCTGAAGTGCTTCTTCAGAGCATGGCAAGCTTACCTTGACTAGAGAAAAATGTGTATCCTGTCTGCATTATCTGTCTACAGTGAAGCAGTTTGATGTGTTTACTTTATTACTTTGTACAGAAAACAGCTAACGTTTACAATATCACTACTGAAGTGCAGAAAATATGTTTCATCTGCATTGTAGCTCTGATCATTTTACATATTACATTTCATAAATTTATCATTAAAATTAATCTTACCACTTGACGTATCACTAGCTCTAAAGCTGCTATTAGACATCGCGTTCTGGAGTATCAAAGATATATGAGGTCTTATGGCCACCTTAGAGACTCCTTCGTGTTTGGAAGGGAGGGGCTGTGGAAAAAGTCTTCAGTTGGTTGCAATATGGAAACTAAACCACTAGATGTCGCTGGAAACTACATACTGTGCCTTTAAGGCTTTTCGCTTCATGGAGTGGCCTAAAACTAACTTCAGTCCTGGAGATTTGGCTGTGGTCAGGGAAAGTAGGATATTTAGATCAGACCTCCATCAATCCAGTGACCGGGTTGGTCCCATAATGATTAGGGGTAGCAGGGGATGGTCCCTAAGTGTTCTGTCATCACTGATCCCTAGAAATCGATCACCATTCTTGGGGGTATGTAGTTTTTCAGTAATCGATCATCATCTTTTGGTAGCAGGGGGCTGGTCCCCCAGTGATGCGTCATCATTCCTTGGAAGTAGGGGATTGGTTCCCCAGTGATGTGGTGAGTGGTTGTGCTTTTTTGTTTGCCCAAGGTGTGGGTAGTGGGGTTAGTGTTTGATGGTGGTTGGGGTAGTATCTGTTTTGGTTTCAGGAAGCAGAGGAGTGGGGGTTTTAGTTATGCTTTCTAGTTGTCAGTCCATCCCCAAAACTAGATCACCAGCCACTGGACAAGCAACCTTTCAGAAGATCCAGTTCACCGGTTTGCCTCCAATCGCTCCTAAAACTTAATAAATAGCTCAGCCAGTTGGTATTGTTTTCCATGTAATGACTAACTAATTAGCCTTACAGTGTATTAAGCCTGGAAGTGGTTCAAACCAGAAAGCAGATAGAGCAGTGATTGTTTTCTGTGATTAATCTGGCCTCGTAATGCTGATTCATATCTACAGAACCCGACTTGTTCACAGGCAAAACCACAGCTCACCACTTTTTCCTTCAGCTTTTTTTTTGTTTGCGCTTAGGGTGGGTTCTCACCAACGTGTGAGAACTGGAGAGTGACTAGGGCCTGACTTGAACTTCCTTCTTGGCAAATACACACCAGCTTTCAAAAGTTTGGGAGCACTTTTGCTATGCTTTCTTTATTGTTTTGTAATGGCTTGGGTCACTCTTTAATTTGACATATTTTTACAGATATAATCCAACAGTCAAGTTGACTTACGACCGGTGCCTCGTATCTTGGAAAATTCCTAAGTTGATTCACTCGTATGTCAAGGTTCCACTGTACTGTATATGAGAACATGGATAGTACACTTCCATTTACTCCCAAGTTTTGGATCCAAAAAATGGCTGAAATGTACACCACCAAATTGCTTGCACTTATGCACTGGATGTAAATTGTATCCAGAGCATGTGCAGTAGAGAAGGCGAGGCAACCCTATCACCCGAATTCCACCACCCCCGTCTGTTGGGGGAGTGTCTGTTAGTACAAATTACTCAACCAAGCTGTCAATCACTTAATCTCCACACCCCTTTCAATAAAATCATAAAGAAAAATACTTGCATGATTAATTAGTAGGTACAACTGTTGTGTAGCTCCCATTCAATAAAACGGTTGTGGGCAGAGTTTAAGAGAGGGAGAGACCCTGAACGCACGCTAATATCATGCCGAAAATTTTCGGAGGTTTGCGAATTCTAGTGTTAAAATTGTATTGCAAACCAGCTACTAGTCAGAGGTGTTTTGTCCTCACTTCTGTCATTGTGTCCAGTTCTCATTAACACTTCATTGTGCAAACTTCTTTATTTTTAAAAATGGACCTGTGAGGCTAGTGCTATTAACAAACACTAGAACTTAGTAGTCACCAAATTATCCTAGATGTTCACATTTCTCAACCCAATCAAACAGAATCTGGTTCTAGCATCTCGCAGGCTAGTCAGTGAGCTATGTAAATGAGTAAAACATTACAGGGAGCCACTTCAGACAGCAGCAGGGCTGGTAGAAGACTGATCTTGGTCAGATTCCTTTATATATACTGTATGTATATAAGATGCTAATTCAAGATCACCACCTCCTTCTTTGAGATGGTTGTCTTAGATGGCAGATCATTTGGCTACACAAGTTTTTGTCCTTTTTAAAAGCTTGAGCAGGGAGTTGAGAGATGTTTGGGAGGGAAGTACACTAGCATATAGCTCAAAACCAAGAAAATTCAAATATTAAAAAGTTTCTGGTTCTGGAAAAGGCTTTGAAACACAGAGAATCAGATACTTCAAGCTGTCTGAGGTTTGGTCAAGAGCTCCACGATCCTGCTCACGCCCTGCTGTTCTCTGCCAAGCGGCCCGGGCTTCATGACAGACTCTGAAAGGCCTCTGAAAGTCTCACATCATCACACACACACACACACAATCTCTACCACGTCTGGACACGCTGAATGATCCTCTCTTGGATCCAGACCACAGGCTACCGCGCCACAGCTGCAGTGACTAAAATTTCCAGCCAAATCTTGCTAAATGAAGACACATCAGGAAGCATTTCTGCGAAAGTCTCTGAGCTTCAAATAGGCGCGATCTGAAGTGAAGCTTGTGATGATATGGGAATGACAAGATGCTCAATTATAATCTTTTCCCCAAAGTCTTTAGACAATCCCAATTGAATTTAGCTGCTTTAGATGTAGCTGTTGCTGACACAGACATCATAACTTGCTAAAAGCATTGACCATGCCCAGTGCCAAGCCTCATTTAAAGGGCTTTAAAGCCTCCTAGGACTGGTGGGCTTCTTTGGAGTGATGGAGCTCCATCCAATACTTTAGAGATTGGACTAGATTTTGTGATCCAGAACTGATTATTCAACTACAGAAAAGGAACAATTCAGTGCTTTTAACCTTGATGAAGATATACTGTATAGTGCATGTTTATACAGGGTGTCTCATTTGTACCTTTACTCAAAAGATCTGGTGATGAAATGGTCAATAAATAAGCCTCAGTCTGTAAAAAAATTAACTGACACTTTATGATGAGCGTGCAGGTAAACAGGTGTTAATTTCTAATGATTAATATCCGTGGCTGTAGGAGTGGAGGCCGGCGCCCGTCCAGCCATCTCCATTGGTCACCTGCTGCTGGATTGAGACATTAAAGCCTTCAGTTATCATCATGGACAGAGCACGGGATGCTGGTTATTTCACCCTGAGAATTGTGCAGTGATCTGTGTACAATGTAACAGTGCACAGTACAGGAGGAAGTGTTCGTGGTGTGAACTAATTGGACAAGAAACCCCATTCAGTGGAAGAAGGAAGCTGCTCAGTGGCTGATGGGTGTATAGTGAGAATTTACAAGTTAGATCACACTCACCAAAATCTTTAACCTTGTATCTAAAACAGGAAGAGTAACAATACTCATTGTTTAATTTAAGATATATATATATATAATATAACTGTTGAGTATGAGGAAGGTAGGCAGATGACAGGGCCTCTTTTACAGCACTGAAACATCCTACGTGGACTCAAACCAGAACTCACAAATTAGTCTGAAAAACACAGGAGAGGCGACTGCAGGGAATGATAGAAAACTAAATACCACATCGTCTCGCAGACTTGAACCAACAGGTCATAAGAACCCACAACATGAACCACAACAGCAATAAACACATCAATAAACCGTTAGAGGGGGGCGATGCGTCACCAGGACCAGCTCTCTCTTCTGCACACACATGTTCCTCAGTCCATGTGGTCTTAATGTTCAAGGTGTGGGGGGGCCACAGTGACATAATGTTCCTCTCAGGTTCTCCAGTAACGCGTAGAGCTCATTTCTGAACAATGGTTTCATTTTTAATCCACAGTATTCCAGAGAACACAAACGATCACTTTAAGAATCAGCTAGTGACTGTAATATCTAATTCATACTGGATTTAACTTCAGCTTGTAAGTGATGGGGCTTGTTTCTGTACTCTAATTCACACTGGATGTAGCTTCAGCGAATAAGTGATAAAGTTCATGCCTGAGCTCTAATTCATACCGAGTGTAGCTCCGGCGGCTGATTGGTAGTGCTAATTTCTAAACTCTAATACATACTGGATTTAGCCTTAGCTAGTAAGTCAAGCGGCTCATTTCTCAAAACCAATTCACACCGGATTTAGCTTCAGCTAGTACATGATAGGGCTCATTTTGCTAGTATCTAGTTCACACTGGATTTAGTCTTAGCTAGTAAGTGATAAGGCTCATTTTTGTACTCTAATACACACTGGATTTAGCCTTAGCTAGTAGGTCATGTGGCTCATTTCTCAAAGTAATTCACACTGGATTTAGCTTCAGCTAGTACATGATAGGGCTCATTTTGCTAGTATCTAGTTCACACTGGATTTAGCTTTAGCTAGTAGGTCATGTGGCTCATTTCTCAAAACTAATTCACACTGGATTTACATTAAGCTAGTACATGATTTGGCTCATTTTTGTACAATAATTCACACTGGATTTAACTTCAGTTTGTAAGTGATAGGGCTCATTTCTGTACTCTAATTCACACTGGATGAATTAAGTGATAAAGTGATTAAGTTCATGTCTGAGCTCTAATTCCTACCGAGTTTTGCTTCAGCAGTTGATTGATTGATCTGAACTCTAATACACACTGGATTTAGCCTTAGCTAGTAAGTGATAAGGCTCATTTTTGTACTCTAATACACACTGGATTTAACCTTAGCTAGTAAGTCATGTGGCTCATTTCTCAAAACTAATTCACACTGGATTTAGCTTCAGATAGCACATGATAGGGCTCATTTCTAAGCTCAGTGAGCTCTGTTAGTAGCTTCAGGCAGTAACTGAAAGCTAATTTCTGAACTCACACTGGTTTCAGTCTTCACTGACTCATTTCTGAACTCATGAATCTGTAGGAGCGTGGGGGCTGGGGGGGGAGGGATGGATGGAATTAGGACGCTGGTGGTCCGACTGTGGGGTTGCAGGGTTTGTCTGCAGGGTGCGTGTGATTCTAATCATATCAGAACCTTCTTTAATAACTCTCTGTATACTGGACAAAGGCAAGAGAGGGCGAACACAAACCAGAGGCACTTTGGAAATTCCAGTCAGCCAAAGACAGACGAAAAGCCCAGATCTGATGGAATGTGTTTTAACATTTTGCCTCAGTTTCTCGTTCACCCACACACAGACACTGTACACAGCTGCCCTTTGGAAAGGCTAGCTAGCCCACAGGACGCAGAGCAGCAACCAACAGGCCAACCAGCTGCAGAGGGGGCGTCAACAAGAAAAAGAAAGAAAATAAACAGGCATTGAGTAAAAGACGAGAGCAAGAGTGGGATGAGTCAAAGTGATCTATCACCCAGATTGAGGAGAAGACATTTCCAGTTGAGGTTTTCCCAAGTGAGCACATTTCTGACCATGTTTAAGCTGACATGTTGCTCACATTAGATGTGTTCCTGCAAGTCATATTGTGTATCTGTCCATGTCAGTCTTCTTCTGGATCATAGTCATACACACACTCTTGTTGTCAAATCACAGAAAATGTCAAAAGCTACATGAACATGATGGAAAGCTGTAAGATAATAGGCTGGTCGTCTACATGCACACAAAAGGCTAACGCTGAACTTCTGCAATGATTCAGCCACAATTCATACTGATCCAGTTTCTTTGTCAAACCAAAAGTAGTCGATCAGTGAAGACATGTTTGTAGTCCAAATTTGACTTCTTTATGTTTATATGTTGTGGGCAGCACGGTGGCTTGGTGGTTAGTATGTTTACCTCAGCGCTAAGGTCTTGAATTCGAGTCCCCATCTTGGTTGAGTTTCCATGTGCTCCCTGTTTCCTCTGGAGTCTCCAGTCCGAAAACTCCAGTCCCCGTTTCCTGCCACAGTCCGAAAACATAAAGGTGAATTGGGTACTCTACATTCTCCTGTTTGAGTGTGTGTGCCCAGCGATGGATTGGCACCTTGGACTAGGCTTGGATAAGATAATATAATGCCCAGCGCCTCGTGAAAGCGTAGGTGACTCACTTCAACCAGGATTAAGTGGCTAAGATAATTGAGAGATGGGCCCCGAGTGGCTCAGCAGGCTAGGACGCTGACACTATGATCAGAAGATTGCAAGTTTGAATCCCGGTAACGCTGTTTGCCATCAACAGCCGGGACCCAAGAGAGCAAAAATTGGCAGTGCTCTCTCTGGGCGGGTAGATGGCGCTCTATATCTATCACTTTCACATTGCAATGTCCACTGGCTCAGGCATCTACTGATTGGTCCATTCGGAACTGGGAGTCCTGCGCTTTCCTCCGAGCGCATCGGCTCCCTAGTGATGGTGTATCAGCGGTAGTTAGAAAAGAGGTGGTGGCTGTATCACACGCAGAGGAGGAGGCTTGTGCTTGTCTTCACCCACCTAGAGTCAAGAACAGTGCAAAGTGATGGGGAGAGCCCCCTAGAGGATGGGATGGATTAATTGGCTTCTACCACATTGGGAAGTGGAGAAAATTGGCAAAAAAAAAGATAATGGATGGATGGATGGATGTATGTTGTCAAATAACTGAAAACTCCAACAAAACTGAAAGCTACATGCTTTGTCTACATGCATACGAAGCATAATCTTGAGCTAAAAGGGCAGATTTAAAAAAAAAAAAAAAAGGAACAGGTTTAGAGTGTACTGAATCTATCTTTGCTAACAAACACTAGAACTCAGTAGTCACCTAAATACTGAGTAAATTCTGTAAAAATACATGAACTCAAAACATCTCTTAACCTTCTCAAACCACATTGAGAGCTTAGTTAAGGTCTAACTGTTTGAAGTGTTTTAGAATTTAGAGTGAAGTGTGTAAAAATTTAGAGTTTTTACAATTATTATTCTGATTATTTTTTAGCCTAAATGTCTCCCAATTTTTTTGGAAAACCCACCCATTCTCTAGGACTCTCCCAATCACTTACAATGCTCCTGACACTGGGAGGGTGAGGATGCGTGTGAAGTCTCTTTTCCGCCTCTTTTTGAACTGATGCGTCACCACTGGGCAGCCAATGTGCTTAGAGGAAATTGCAGGATGTCCAGCTCTGATATAGCTAACACACATCTGAGCCATAGTCCATCTACTCACCTGGAGAAAGCATGGCCAGTTTTACTCTCTCAGAGCTCTGGCTCCTGATGGCAAAGTAGCATGACTGGGATTTGAACCGGCGATCTTCAGGCCATAGCGTCAGCACCAATATTAATTTTGTCAGGTGATTTTGATTTAGTTTTAGTCGTAGTCTAAAATGTATATTAGTTTTAGTCAAATTTTAGTTATTTAATTATTGTTCGTTTTAGTCTAGTTTTTGTTGACAAAAACTGAAAACATTTTAGTCTAGTTTTAGTCAATTAAATGTTTAAAATATTTAATCTAATTTTAGTTGTATTTTTTTGTTATATTATTTTAAATTAGAGCTATTGTAGACTGCTTACTGTTATTTTAATAAAACAGTCTAATTTTTGTTACATTTAATAACACAATGACATCAGATATTGTGGAAGAAAGTTGGCCCATTTTTCTTTTTCTAAAACACTTTGCGTTTATTTAACTTTTACATGACAAAATGTAGTATGTGAATACAATTTGGTATCAACGTGACTAAACACACACATTAACAGCAATCCCTTCACATCCTCTTAAAAACCATAAATTATTTATATCTGCGTAAATATCCAGTATAACAAACAGACACACGAGAGAAGTCTGTCCTCTGAGCTTTCTGTCACAAACGATAAAGGATAGATTAAGAGGGAAAGAGTTGGGTTTCTCCGGTGTGCTGGCCTTTCCTCATTTCTTTTACTCGTTCCAGTTGGCGTTAACATTAGCTAAGTAGTTAACCACTAGCTAGCTAGCTACATTAGCTATGTTAGCTTACCTTTTTGTAAAGCTCGTGGTGGTGAGAACTGAGAACCTCTTGAGGTTAGTAGTGCTTTTCCCAGTTATTTTAAATCCACAAACTTTGCTCTCTGTTTCGTTTTGTGTGGCAGAGAAAGTAAAATTACTCCATAAATTGCTTCTTCTTTTCTGTCCAAGCCGCAGCAGTGACGTCAGCACATTGTGTTGTTAAACTGCACCAGTGTGACAAGAGCTTAATGTGCTTTGAGAAAGTCAGACGTGCGACAGGTTTATTTTAAAAAGCGGATTACTGAACAAAAACATTCTTTTTGTCCTTCTGTGACATTTTCGTTTCGTTTTTATTTGTTGACGAAAAGTCTAATCCTTTTAGTCATAGTTTTTGTTTTATAAAATATTACTTTTTATTTAGTTCTCGTCTCGTTTTCATTGTGAAAAAATGGTCGTCAACAAATATTTTTAGTCATAATTATCGTTAACAAAATTAACACTAGTCAGCACCTTAGTCTGCAGAGCCACTTTATTATTTTTTATTATTGTGGTAAGCTCACAGTAAGTCATACTGCCTCTTAAACCCCATCTAGTTGGTGAAACCTTCATTAAGATCTGGATGAGGTTTGAGATGAGGCCCATTTGGGTGTCCAATGTGTTCTAGTGTTTGTTATTAATGCCAGCCTTTGACCTCCAGTTCTAAACTGTAAATATGATCTCTATGTGAAGCATTCCTTTAACAAATACACCTAGACCTGTAATTTAGTCCAGGATTAGGCCTAATCTGTGTCTGGAAAACCAGCCCAATAATTTATAGCTTTGCAGCACTATGTTTTTAATGGCATGTGTGTCTGTGGTCAAAGATCAAGACACAAGCAAAGCCAGATGAACATGGTTATGAGTGTTCCTGAAGGTATCCAGTATCAGTCGGGAATGATGTCTACAATGGCCATTGATGCAAGAGAGGAACGACCAATCTAGCGAGTGGCACACAGCTACAGTGAGTAGTTAACCTTTATAATGAAAACAATGAGGAGAGCATCTGGGAACACATTTGAGAGTCAAAGGTTATTCCCACTATTATGTAGATGAATGTTTTTTGAAAGTGAAAGTAAAAGTAAAGCCCCTCCCTCTGGGCCCAATGTGTAATCCCAAAAGTTAGTCATCCTGTATGATGTTGTTATGGAGTTCATTGTGACCTCTCAGTCTTAGACAGTAACATCGCCATGTCTTACAAGTATCACACTTACTACCATGATACTATCACTTCAGTGGAGCTGAAGCACCACCCAAATAATGTCTGGACAACAGCGAAACTGACCAGTGATGATGGGAGGCTGATAAACTGCAATAACAGTCGACCTATAAAGGAAGTGGAGCTCAGAGAAAAAGGAAAAAGTGACCATTAGCACTGCTTAGCAACCAGTGGTTATATAACAACATTCAGATTCTGTCCAATCAGATAGTGTGATTGGAGCTAAATGTTGTATAAAAGTATATTTAGATGCTCTTAGAGCCATGCTGTGTATATACTTGGGAAAACCATCTGTAAGGGCTTTTTACCTCCATTTGAAACTCACAGGAGGGAGTAATCAGAGCTCTTGCTGAGCACTCTTATAATTCATAACAATCAGACACAGTCTAAACACACTCTGAGCTTTGGGGCCATGTTAGGGCCACGTTTCCTCACATATATATCAATTGCCCCTTTCCCAGCTTGATTTATTTATTTATTTTTACGTGGGCTGGTAGATATTTCGCTGGAGTCAGGTCGATTGAAGAGGTGGCTCAGATGAAAAACATGCTCTAAATAAGACCTCCTAATTGAATTTACTTCTACTCATGGTTACGTTCTGTTTGAAATCAATGTACTGAGCCTGGATGCCTGGGAAACAACCCTTGCAAAGTTTTTTCTCTCTGATTGATGTAACTTTCTTTTTTTGCGCGTCTGGCTCATCTCAGCCAAGTACATGAGAAATGCATTTCCTTCAATGTAGAACAGGAACTCTTTTCTCATTCATCATGTTTGGTAAGTTTGAGTGGTCTAAAAATGAATGGCTACTAAAAGCACCCTTTGGGGTTCCTCAGCTTAGCCATGGAGAGCCTCCGAGATCCTCAAAGAGAGGAACTTTTCTTGAAGAACCCAGAACTACACAGGCCTGGAATTAATGAAGATCTGGTGGTGAAATGTTGATTAAGACTGACATGTATGATGACAGTGCAGGTAGACGGGTGTTCATTTCTAATGACTAATATCCACGGCTGTAGGAGTGGAGGCCGGCGCCCATCCAGCCATCTCCACCGGTCACCTGCTGCAGCATTGAGATATTAAATTCCTCAGTTACCCTTGTGGACACTGTAAGGGAAGTTTGTTATTTCACCCTGAGAATTGTGCAGTGATCCATGCAAAATGTATGAGCGCACAGTACAGGAGGAAGTGTTGATGATGTGAATTCACAGGCCCCCGAGTGGCACAGCAGGCTAAGACGCTGACACTATGACAAGAGAATTGTGAGTTTGAATCCCGGTCATGCTGTTTGCCATCAACAGCCGGGGCCTGAGCAAATATTGGCAGTGCTTTCTCTGGATGGGTAGATGGTGCTCGCACTCTCCCTATCACTCTCACATTGCAATGTCCACTGGCTCAGGCGTCTACTGATTGGTCCATTTGAAACTAGAGACCTTGCACTTTCCTCCGAGTGCGTCAGTTCCCCAGGGATGGTGGTTCAAAAAGAGGCGATGGCTGTATATAACACAACGGAGGAGGCGTGTGCATATCTTTACCCTCCTGGAGTCAGGGACAGTGCAAAGTGATGGGGAGAGCCACTAGTGGTTTGGGTCAATTGGCGACTACCACATTAGGAAAGGGTGAAAATTGGCAAAAAAAAGAATTAAAGTTATTCACAATAATTTCAGTAAAGATGCAAATGGCTCACTGTACTATGATCTGAAAAGTTTGTAAGTCATGTAGTGACTTAAAAGCCCAATAACACTTTTACAGGGGATGGTTTCTTGAAGCCCCTACAATGTGCTTTTAAGTCTTTCAGCCCCTCATTTGAAGAGTCTTTGCAGTGTTGATGAAACCACAGCGACTAGTCTGAAGAAGAAGAGGTGCTTTTTATGGATTCCTTTAGGGAAATTCAGCTCTACATTTAACCCACTCAGAGTGAAAACACACTAGTGGGCACATACATACATAGCAGCGGGCAGCCCCCTGCTGCAGCACCCAGGGAGCAGTTGAGGGTTCTGTGCCTTGCTCATGGGCATTTCAGCCAGTTCAGGAAAGCATTTAGGCCATAATTAAGGTCTGGATAAGGTTTTTTTGTAATTAGTGGACTAGACTATTTAGGTGACACTTTAGTTCTTGTGTTTGTTAGCAATGTTAGCCTTGTAGCAAAATTTGGGTTCCTGACACATCTTGGATGATTGAGTACATCTGGCAAGTGTAAATATGATTTTTGGGTGAACTGTTCTTTTACGAGAGACCCCATTTTCTTCTTCTTTTTTTTTTTTTGGGGGGGGTCAGTGAAAGTGTGTTAAATATGACAATATATAATAGCATAATGTGTTCAGTATGCATACTTGAAGGAAACCATATGAAAGGAGGGCCAGACAAAGAACCTTCTGTGTTTTCCAGCTCCAACTCGTCCACACCCCCTTTTTCCCTCTCTCTCTCTTTCTCTCTCTGAGTGAGACAGAAAGAGAGAAAATGAGCGGGAGAGGAAGGAAGAGAACAAATGAGAGTGGTAGAGAGAGAGAAAATGAGAGAGGAACTGAAGGAATGAGAAGAGAATGAGAGAATGCGAGAAAAAGAAAGAGAGAGAGAGAGGAAAGGAGAGAATGGGCAAGCGAGAGAGAAAGAAAAGAGAGTGACGAGGAGGAGAAGAGAAGGAGGGTCTGAGAGGGGTTGTACATACTGGCTGTCACACATACACACAGTGAAAGGCAGGAGAGCTCAGGTGAGTACTGTGTTTACTGCTGGTTGTAACTCTTTACAGCAATAATGGTCTAGATAATCTATTATACGTCTGTTCTAGAGTCTAATCTATATCTAATCCGGCTCAGGAAGTGAACCAGATCAGCTCTTAACCTTAATAGCAACAGCTTCGGCTCACCTGGTCAGGTCTACCGTCTGGTCTGAACCTTGTGTATGGGACTATAAGCAGAAATAATTAAGATTAAGATAATGAATGTTAATCAACGTTCTGACTTTATTAGACGTCTTTGTTGTTCATCTCCGATCTGAAAGCACAAGTTAATGGTTGAATTTTATTAGCTGAATTATCCTCTACAGAGAACAAACGTCTGCAGACGTTAATGCATTTTAATGTGCACTTACTCTTTACTTACATTCAATGTTTTGTGATAAATATTATTCTACACACAACTTGGGCACTAAAATGTGCAAATAGTCTCACATTTTTATTTTATATTGAACATTTTGTTTTGCTTAGAAATTCACCCAAATATCATTTAAGGGTTCACAAACTTTTGCACGGTAGGTTGTGCATGTTTAAATGACTTCCCCAAAGCATCTCAGCACTAGACCAGTGATAGAGCAAGCATTACATTCAGCACTCTCTACCAGTTAAGGTGAAGTTTTTAAAACTTTTAGGCATTTGAGGATTCAGGCAGAGTGGTTTCCAGAGACTAAAGAAGTGGTATATACTGTATATATATAAATATTAGTTCTCGTTATATGATGGGTTTGATATGATGGGTTTGATGATGTTAGCGTGTGCATTTTACCCTTATAAGATTTTTAGCACACGTGTTTATCAGTTCATATCCAATAACCAATCATCTGTTTACCCATTTTCTGTTTTCCTGCTATGCAAAAGATTGAAAGACAAAATTCTGTACAATGTCCTGCAGTGCATCATGTTCATTCTGTATTAGATAGGGTTTTAATTGCTGATTGAAATGGGTAAGGTTTTGGGTGTATTGGGTGAGGTTTTGACTGTACTGACTGGCATTTTGACTGTTCTGGGTGGGATTGGCTGGGTTTTTTTCAATGTACTGGGTGGGAAAGGCAGGGTTTTGATTGTATTGGGTTGGGTTTTTGTCTGTATTTGGTTGGGTTTTGTCTGTACTGAGTTGGGTTTTGTCTGTACTGAGTTGGGTTTTGGCTGTATTGAGTTGGGTTTTGACTGTACTGAGTGGCATTTTTTTTGACTGTTCTGGGTGGGATTGGCTGGGTTTTTTTCAATGTACTGGGTGGGAAAGGCAGGGTTTTGATTGTATTGGGTTGGGTTTTGTCTGTATTTGGTTGGGTTTTGCCTGTACTGAGTTGTGTTTTGTCTGCATTGAGTTGTGTTTTGTCTGCATTGAGTTGTGTTTTGTCTGTATTTGGTTGGGTTTTGTCTGTACTGAGTTGGGTTTTGTCTGTATTTGGTTGGGTTTTGTCTATACTGAGTTGGGTTTTGTCTGTATTGAGTTGGGTTTTGTCTGTATTTGGTTGAGTTTTGTCTGTATTGAGTTTGGTTTTGTCTATATGTGGTTGGGTTTTGGTTGTATTGGGTTGGGTTTTGGTTGTATTGGGTTGGGTTTTGTCTGTAGTGAGTTGGGTTTTGATTGTATTTAGTTGGGTTTTGGTTGTATTGAGTTGGGTTTTGCCTGTATCGAGTTGTGGTTTGTCTGTAGTGAGTTGGGTTTTGATTAATTGGGTTTTGATTGTATTGAGTTGGGTTTTGCCTGTATCGAGTTGTGGTTTGTCTGTAGTGAGTTGGGTTTTGTCTGTAGTGAGTTGGGTTTTGATTGTATTTAATTGGGTTTTGATTGTATTTAGTTGGGTCTTGGTTGTATTTGGTTGGGTTATAGTTGTATTGGTTGCGGTGTTGGTTGTTGTGACTTGAAACATGTATTAGTCCATAACAAGGCTTTTCATTCATTCAGATACAGAACAGTCTAAATACTCTACAGAACAGTCTCTATTATGTCAACATAACTTTACAAATAAAGTTTTCAGCTCTTTAGTCAGTTTAGAAATTCTTTCATGCATCTGTGTGAATTCAGGACAGTTTCATTGCACACTCTTAATGACATTGGTGTGTGTGTGTGTGTGTGTGTGTGTGTGTGTGTGGTGTGTGTGAACAGTAACAGTAGAGTGAGCATGGTGTGTATCCGGTGTAGCGGTGTCCTAGCAGCAGTGATGACTAATGACTTATACATCAGACACTGAGCCGCTGAGCGTCTGTCTCCAGCGCTGCTCTACCTTCACCTGCACACTGTTAACTCCTTAATGTCCGTGTCTAGTGTTCCACTGTTAACCATCTTGGGTCCATATGTTCTCTGAGCTGCTCTCTGCACAGATCTGAAGAACATATGACTAAAAAGTGAGTTTATGTTCTTTATTCACTGAAACGTTAAATATAAGAGATGACAGATGAGTGTAAGAGGAGTCTGAGTTGTTGTTGGCTTGTGCTTTGAGCTGGAGAGTGTTTGATGAACAGAGATGGGCTGAGAGATAAGACTGATGAACGGAGGAGAGCGGGTGGGGATGGAAAGGTAAAGATGGAAATTTCCTGAAAAGCTTCAGACACAGTTTAGTTATTTTGTTACTCCAGTGTTCCAGAATAAGGACTGTGTGTGTGTATGTGTGTGTGTGTGTGTGTGTGGATGGTTGTCTGTCACCAGTGTGTACAAGCTAAGACATGCAGACTACCAGCAGCTCTCTGAACATTACTCTCAAAGAATGCTGATCACAGACAGAGACACAAATTATTTTTTCAAGCACTTACAGGTGCGAGAGAGAGAGAGAGAGAGAAAGACAGAGAGAGAGAGAGAGAGAGAGA
>BRDA01049395.1:8026-30927 GCA_036984385.1 Crenuchus spilurus | reverse complement strand
AACCTGGATGGATAACATCAAGACATGGACTGGATTATCAGGTGCTAGCCTACTACAAGCAACCAGAGACAGATGGCATTGGAGAGAAGTGACTCTTCTGTGCAGCCTACCATCGCAAAGCGATGACGGCGTATGACATGACATGACATGTATGCTAAATGCTAGCATGCTAGTTTATAGTCCAGGGTATTAGCTTCAGATGTGCTTGACTAAACATTTGCAGATATATAGCAAGATCTTCACTTCTCACACATTTACACTTATAGCATTTGACAGACCCTCTTATCCAAAACGACATACAACAGCGCATTGTTTCCATTAAAAAAAACGTCTTCAACATCTCCCCAGGGAAAGCCTCGCTGGAGTTTGTGTTTTTGCTTAAGACTGACCATTTTCTTCTCAGTTTATTTACTACTGCTTTGTGCTGCTTGTTTGTTTTCTAATTTTCTCTGCCATTATGTCTTAGAAGGACTAGCCAGCTGTTGAAATTGATCTTTTGAAAACACATTAAGGTTTATTATAACACTAACCCTGAATTCACACCTGACGCAACACATCAGCATCTAAGCAGTGATGCATTAGTGACCGTGCATCCAGTCTCAACTCTGATGTAGCTGATGTATCATCTCCTTTCTTGTCTAATTTAACAGCAGGTTAATAGCACAAATATCATGACTATTGTAGCAAAATTAAAATTTCACAACTGTTGGTATCAGCTTTATATAATTGAGCACATACACAGTACTGGGAAACAGTTCTGGGACTTCAAAATTAAACCTGTCACAAAATGTACGAACATATCCAAGTAACCTAAATTAGACACTCCCAAATCAGATCTCTCTTATTGTTTTACAATTTTTTTCAAAAAAATTGTCAAAGAATCAAGTTGGTGCTTTAGATTCTGTTAGTCACATAGTTTCCATTGTGGATAAACTCGCTGGTTTATTAAAAACATTCGTTTTATCATTATGGCACAAACCTGTATGACACGAGTCTACTTTGGGCATAGACCTCATTCCTGACAGTCCAACCTACAATATTTGATATGCGCCTGTTAAATGGAAACCGTAACTTACGCAATCTAAAAAGTTACCCAATTCAACAGCAAACATATGCAATAATTTAGAAAACAAAACACCTTCTAACATGACAGAAGATGATCAAATGTGTTCTTTTAATGCAATTTATACCATCAATTATATCCACTAAATAGCCTTTATAATAAATTGTGTAAGTTACATGGAAACCATAAGAATGAATTCCCAGTACTGTGGATATGCTCAATTATAAAAGGCAGGACCAACTGCAACTATGCCAACAAGAACATATTAGATAAGCATTGGCATTCAGCATAATATGCTATAGCTAGTAAACAGAAGAATGACTTTACTGGATATGTACCGAGTCTATGCTTCAGTTGTATGTGCAAGCAAAAACGAGACTTGTTGAAGGTCAAAAAGACATTTTGGAGGAGTTAAGACACAAATGTAGTGCAGCTGTTGTAGAGAGATAACTAAAAACACTTCAAAAACACAAAACTAGCCTTAAGGCTAAGCTGTGGCTTTCTGCTAAGTGCTGACCTCACTCATGCTTGACAGTCATGCAAAGATTCATTCCATTCTTTGATTGGTTAAATTTGTGGTGGTTCATATCATTGGTTTTTTCTTCTAGTTTCTTCTTCAAGAGAATAAAGCCTGGTTTACACTACACAAATTTACCCGAATTTTTGTCCTTTTTCTCAGTCTGTCCTGTATGGCTGTATTCTACAGAATTTTTCATCAGTCAGAGTCAACAGAAAGAATCGAGAAGTGTCTGCGGGGTGTGGACACAGATTTTTGGCAATCGTGTTTAGATCAATTGTAGTGCATCAAACATTTGATTTTTTCCAACTTGAGCATAATCTAGTAGTGATAATAATCAATCACCAGTCAGGTCATGACTGAAGGGCTATTGAGCAAAGCACCTAATCCCCAACTGCTCCCCGGGCACCATGGGCTGCCCACTGCTTCATGCATATGTTCTTACAACCTGGTGTGTTCACTAGTGTGGGTGTTTCAGATTCAAAACCCTGATGCTAGCCTACAAAGCAAGAAATGGACCAGCCCCTCTACCTAATGGCAATGGTCAAATCATGAGCCGCACCTCGAGCCCTTTGAGCTTCTAGTACAACTTGACTTGACCCGCCATCCTGCAAGACATGTAGAAGTTCTCTGTTCTCTGTCCTAGAACTGAGGTGGTGGAACGAGCTCCCACTGGTTGTTCTAAAAGCAGAGTCCCTCACAGTCTGGCCTGGATTACTGCAGCAATGCGTCAACACAGTTGTCTACCAGGAAGTTTTAGAGCACTTCATGCTTCCTGCTGCTGACCAACTTTATGGAGATGCAGATTTTTTTTCCACCGACACACAGTGCCAAAGCTACCAGTACCTGGTTTAAGGACCAGGTATCCCTGTTCTTAATTGGCCAGCAAACTCGCCTGACCTTAACCCCATAAAACATCTATGAGGTATTGTGAAGAGGAAGATGTGATACACCAGACCCAACAATTCAGAAGATCTGAAGGCCACTATCAGAGCAACCTGGGCTCTCATAGCACCTGAGCAGTGCCACAGACTGATCCACTCCATACCACACCGCACTGCTGCAGTAATCCAGGCTAAAGGAGCCAAAACTAAATACTTAGTGCTGTACATGCTCATACTTTTCATGGTAATACTTTTCAGTTGGCCATTTCTAAAAGTCTTATTTTTTTGTATTGGTCTAAAGTCATATTCTAATTTTCCAAGATACTGAATTTGGGATTTTCATTAGTTTTCAGTTATTATCATCAAAATGAAAATAATTAAACATTTGAAATATATCAGTCTGTGTGTAACGAATGAATATAATATACAAGTTTCACTTTTTGAATGGACTTAATGACATAAATCAACTTTTACATGATATCCTAATTTTATGACCAGCACCTGTACAATGTATTTATGACAGTTCACTACCTTTCATGGATTCCACACACTCTGCCTGCCTGTACCTCCTTTAAAACTGACTTCTGTATCATACCCGGTGCTTTTTGGTGTGATTAACTCTAACAAGGCCTTCAGTGGCTCACAATAAGGATCGGACCCAAGGCTATCCCTGATAATCAAATTCCCATTCTTCCCTCTCAATGTTTGATTGGAGTTTTGATAGTCATACAGAGCTGACGAGAGACATTGGCCTCCAGGCTTTCAGTCCAGTGTCTGTTAAAGACTCTAAATGCTCCTCATTCAGTCGACAATGAAATGCTCATTAAAGAGAAGGAAGGCATTGCCTATTAATGTAAGTGATGGGTTTGGGGATAATCTTTTTGGAGAAAGTATGCCTTAAATCAGTGGTGCAGCCCCAAAAAATCCAAATTCCATATCTTTAAAAGACATTTAGTAACAGAATGTTGCTTAATTATTTTGCCATTGGAGTTAATGAAGCTAATGGTCCCAAAAAGGAATGGAAGCTTAAAGGATGCTGGGTAGTAGTGCGGGAATGGTGTGTCTACATCAGGATAGATTTGAAAGATCATATTGAGAGTGGAAATGGCCTAGACAGTCACCAGCAGACAAAGCATGTTGCAGTGAAGGGGGCAGTATCTTCATCTTTCAATCAGCCACTGTTTTGAAAGGTGACTGTCCAAACAACCCCTTTCCTAGATCTATTTGATTTAAAGTTACTACACTGAAGAGGTTTGAGGACAGGGTGAATGCTGCGGTGCTGATTGTCAGGCGTTTGTGTGTGTGTGTGAGGGTTTTTTGTGTATAGTGTACTCATCGGATTGTGTGTGTGTGTGTGTGGTGGGGGTGGGTGTTGCCTTCAGTCTCTCTTTAATAGCATGCCCTTTTCTCAATCGACAGACAGACTTGGAGAAAACAGTTGTCTGTACTGCAGCACTATACCTACTGCAACGACAGAAGCCTGGTCCTCATTTAAAGCAGCATTACTCCAGATAAGCCTTAAGTGTATATATCTTTATTGCATATTTGTGTTACAATCAAAAATGACATAATTAATAGATTTTTTAATGAAACAAATATTTGAGGGTATTGCTATATGGCAACTGAAAGCACAATGGAACACCAGTAGTAAATCAAAAAGCCCTATTAAAGATTGGATTAAATTTACCTGGGATCCTGGGGTAATTTATTCTTTCACAGGCGGTCCTCTGGGATTATAGTTACATCCAAATCTGCCATGTCTGATTCCCCTCCTCTCCTCAGTAGACTAAAATACTTACTGTTTTTAATCAAACTCTGAGCTCGTCTGATAATTTTAGTCCTGTCTGGATGCAAATCTCTATGATTTTTCAGGCAGATGTCGATAATAATCCACCTGGTCTGGATGGAAGACGTTTTAGAGAATTATGTGGAGGAAAAGCAAACTAAAATCCATAACAAAGGTGAGATACTGGCTTATTAAACAGGCTTATTAAAGAATAATTCAGGTATTAAAGAAGTGATTATAATCACAGCTACAGGTACAAATGAACTGTGATCATATTATGATAATGACACAAGACACCTGTGTTCATAAAACTCTACAATCCCACAGAAATTATCAAAAAAACAGTATTTTAATACCATCTGGATGCAAGAGTTTCAACACTAAGAAGGCGTAAAATGTTAAACAGACAAATCCTTGATAAACTAATCCAACCCAAATAGGGCTAAAGATTTGTCGTAATGCATAATTACGTTCATCAATTGTTCAACCAATGATGCATATCAATTACATTTTATTGTGACATAAAAAACACAATCTAACACCTACATTGTTTTTGTTATACTGCTATAGTAACTGTTACGGGTGAGCGAGTACACCACTATTTGTATCTGTATCTGTTCAACCATCTAAATGATCTGTATCCATATCTGTACTCAGAGTGGGAGGGGCCTACACTGAAATTGGGCGTGGTTTAACCGGAAGTGGTTGGGGCTTAAATCGGTACATTATGTTAAGTCTGAAATTGATATGGATTGATCAGAAGTTGCTATATGTATTGTTTATATGTCAGGCTTGTTCACTGTATTCTTCTCAAAAGCACCGTTCAGTACGAGCAAAGTTTTCCAACTATGTAGCAACAGCCAAACTAAAAGAAAGCAGATGGTAAAAAAAAAAAAAAAAAACCCTACCGGAGTGGAGGCAGTGACCGACGCGACACAAGCCATTTTCAGCTCTGTCTTGTCAAATGCACCGCGTACGTTATGAAACCAGTTCACCAAGTAACTTTCAATATCATACAAACCGATATAGAGGCGAGCTGAAGTGCTGAAGAGAGCAACGTGAGCTAGAATGAAGCCAAGCACAGAGAGATCAGTCACTGTCTGTGGGTGTGCGATAGAGGCTGCAGAGACGTGTATGTGTAGGGAGGGGCGGGCAATCTGTGTGACTGACTGGCCAATCACAGATTGTGAAGACAGTCAGTTACCCAATGAGGATTTTCCTTCAGCACAAGCATGAATATTGCCGAGTTTTACTCGTATCATGCTTGTGCTCATCAAAAATGCTTTATCCATACCAGATACTCATCTGAACGAGTATCTGACTCAACCCTAGTAACTGTGACTGTTTTTCTCCTCTTGTGTATCAAAAATTCATTATTGTATTAATGCCATTTTGAAAATCATAATCCATCCTGTGGTGAAACATTTCTCTAATGTACATCGTCTTTGAATGTCTCAACTGTTTTAGTTGTTTATGATTCCTGGTGGCCAAAACGATCCTGTCTTCAGTTCAGGTTCTCAGTCTTTTTAATTATGATTCTTTGGATTGTATCAAAGTCCCCAGATCTTCTCCACTTCATTTCATTTTTTATCTTTTTTGGAGCTTCAGCTTGGTGATCAGTTTGGGAGCTTTGAGTGAGAGATGAGGATTGATTTATTTAAGGATTCATTTGCTTTTTTCTGCTCAAAGACAAAGTTCAAAGACATCAGTATTTTCCCTGCCATGCCTTTTATTAAGTTTCACATCCATAAAAACCACAGAGAAGACCAGAGACTGGACAGTTCTGATCTTTGGATGAAGAGAAACATTACTTTTGAAGATATTTTAAAGCTCCTTCAGTGCCACTCTCTTTTTCATATTTCTTGAAAGCTGAATCCTTTGGGGTGAACAATTGATCTAAGTAGGTAAAAGCTACCCACCACATCTACATTTTATTATGAGTCATGAACATTGCTACATACATGACGGTACTAGGCATGTGGGTGCCATAAGCACAAATGCTTTGTGTGCCCCCCCATCCTGCTCTCTTCACCACTTAAGTGAGCACCCCCCATCTCCCCTCTGGGAGACCGAATTTCAGAGCCGAGGGAATGCTAGGCTAGACGATGTGAGTTGAATAAAGGTTTACTGTTTGCTCCGTATGCTCGGTCAAGGGAGGGTGGGGTGTGCAAAGCGGAGACTTCAGTGGTGCCCCCGTCGACTTTTGGGGCCCCACGCTCAGTGCCCTGTATACATGTTGATACTACAGAACGTTAAGTATTTTATTCCCATTTTCTTTTTGCACTTATTGCTAACAGAGCTGCTTTGTGATGGCATCTTTATGTCTCACCACTCTCTTTTAAGGTTATTCTTTTGTTTCAGAGCAGAAGGATCCCCTAAACCAAAAATAGCACCATATTCATTTCATGTGCTTGTTAGATACTGGATGTGCTCAAAAGTTCAGGTACAGTTCTAGTTACTTGGTACTTAAGTAGTTGTTTGGCCTTCTGCTTTTGTACTCCTACTCATGTTGTAAAGGTACTTTTACTTGAGTCATTATTTCACTTACGTAACAACGCTTTTACTTGTGTAAGGATTTACTCTACCCACCTCTGTCTATGGCTGTATTGTCTGTCCTGTACTTGCAGGTCTACACTAATATGGAATCCACAGACAATCCCTTATGTAAACCCAGCACTGTTGGCTTTATGTATTCCATTTTACGCTGCATAAAACGGACATTAGCATTCCAATTGTGGGTGCACGGGAATAGACGATTAATCCTACCATAATCTGCTACTGAAAGAGAATATGACAGCAGGAAAAGATGTTAATACGGTGTATTTTGCAGGTATGATATAATAATAGGAGTTTTTTCTGCAACACTGAGTAAGAAGTAAGAATTATACCTGGCCTACTGAATACTACAGAGTGACTCAAAAAGGCAAGGTTGTAGTCAATTGCATATTTATAAGCAATAATCTGTTATGTGGGCATAGAAAAGATGTACATGCACTGATGTCTGAAACTGCAGCTAAAATATTCTAGTGATGTTAAGTCTGTAGACTTTTAAGTGTGCATTCTGTGCTTTATTTAAAAAAATGGTTCATTACCTCAGATGTAGCTGAACAGTCAAGACATGGACTGCAAGGCTAACACTGCTGACAAAAATGAGAAGTCATTAATCACCAAAATGGCCCAGTCATATACATCAGAGGTCCACTAAAACATCTCAAACCACATGCAGATCTGCATTAAGCTCTCACAGAGCACAGTACAATATTAAACAGTATATACAGACACATTCCCAAAAATTAGAATATCATGAAAAAGTTGATTAATTTCCATAATTCCATTCAAAAAGTTAAATAAATACTTGAAATCGTTTAAATTGTGGGCCCTGAATCTATAATCTATGAAAGTTCTATTTTTTGAATGGAATTATGTAAATTAATCAACTTTTCCATGACATTCTAATTTTTTGGGAATGGGTCTGTAATGCCAAGAAACATACAGTTAGACTGTATATCACATAGAGGAATTTTTTTATTGTAACATGTGTTTTTTCATACTGTAACACAGAGTGTTTGTACCGTCACATAGTTTTTTTTTGTAATTCGAAGTATTTTGTACTGTAACAAAGATGTGATTCTAGGAACAGAGCTAGGAACCAGTGAGACTAGCGGCCCCGCAGACTCCACATCAATCACACATTTTTTCCTCCCGGAGCAGCAGGTATATTCTCTATTATCTGCTCTAATATAAATAACTTAAAACAGACTAAATGGGTCATTTCACTACAATGTATAGACAATTCTGCTTTTAGACTATTCATGCAAGCTTTTCTACAGCTATAAATCACTTACTGTTTAGGAAAAATCACTTCAGAATTCAGGAACTACTCACTGAACTCTCCTGTAAACCCTGGCACTCAAGTTTGCACACGCACAGCTTCAGGAAAGGGCTGGGGGGGATGGAGAGGGAGTGGATTTTCCTTGTTAAAATATTTTGTTTAAGCCATGTGTACTTTCTATGGATCTTTTTTTGTAAATTTTTTATTTCAGCTTATGATGAAATAGGGGTGCTTGGACTCAAATTATGGGTGAAAAGGCCTAAAAATAGCTGTAACACATGTTTTTCAAACTATAACAGTTTCTGTACTGTATGTAATACAGCTTTTATACTGTAACACATTTATTTAGAGCTCTAATACATTTTGTACTGTAACAGATGTTTGTATGGTAACAGTTTTTACTGTAACGCAAGGTTTTGTGTGGTGTAATATGTCGATTTTTTTGTACTGTAATATGTACACTGAACTGTCTATAAACCCACAAAGGGGGCATTTTGGTTGACTGAGGAGGGAGGAAGTGGGAGGGGAGGCTAATTTTTCAGTTGACTGGGGGATGAAGTGGGGGTTGTGACATCTCCATGTGCCCCCTACTGGTTGAAGGTGATATTCTGTACCAGTAGATAGAAGGAATTGTGAGAATAATGGTAGCACCTGTGTGTAACTGGCTCTTTACAGATGTTACTGGGTGTAGGGTAGTGGAAATGTGCATGGCTACCTGAGCTAGAGAGCAGTGGATAGTGTGGAGTGAGGTGGTGATAGTTATTTTATAATAATAAAAAAACAGTCAATATTTATTTTTTTAAAGATGCCACCATTTTTTTAATGTACACTTTAAACATACAATGAGATGGCACTTGATGGAAAAATCAGAACATAATCTACAAATCCAAAAACTGTGCAATAAAATGTATTTCTAGATTTCAACATCTATTGGATGATGTTAGCTTACCATGCCTCTACCGATTGGTACAGATGGCACAATCGTGTTGTGTTAAGTTCAATGCTTTCTTCAATAAGATATAGTCACAATAATGTGCTCTACCACATGGATGTTAAAGGGTTAAGATGGTTATGCATTTTGAGCTGGTTTAGAAATGTTTTAGTGATGTATTTTGATGGAAACGACTATTTAATTTCTAGCATCTGCTAGCAATGTTAGCTTCACATCTCCAGGCTTTGCTGACCCACTGAGGTAAAAGTAAATAGTTGTCATGGCATAGCCAAGTCCAGGACAGAAGTGTTAATGCAGTGGACTTCAATGGATGGCTACCTGAGAGTTTAAAGACCAGGAGCAGAACACTACTTCACTGGTCATCAAGCACGGACAGCATAATAGAACAAAAATGGGAATAAAAGTATTAACACATCCAGGGGTGAGTTGGCACAGCAGGATTAGGAAGGCATGGTGCACTGCATCCCTCCACTGTGCTGCTGGAGCTTAATTATATACCCTAAACCTAAATAAAAAACTTGTGATGTTTCACTGAGCAACGTGCAGCAGATTAACAGGGCAAAAATTGCCAAAATCACACCTGGTGCAACGTCCAACACAGAGTCATAATAAAGTCCGTCACTGCAGTAAGCAATCATAGTTAATGACTAGTGCTGACCAATCATGAAAAAAGGAACCACTTGAAAGGGCAAACGGCCAACAAGAACTAAGCTGCCAGCATTACACAACTGATTGCAGGGTTGCAGCCAATGAAAAGACTGGAGATGGCCCTAAGAGCAAACCACAATATAACCAGAGTGGCCTTGTTACATCCATCCATCCATCATGTAACCATCTACCATTATCTTATCCTCTTAATCTTGAACAGGGTTGCGGTTAATCCCCTACCCCCTCACCGGGCGCAGGACAGGGTATTACAGACTAGCCTAGCTAAGCCCAGGACAGGGTGCCAATCCATTGCTGGGTGCACGCACACATACAAACATACACACAACAGGACAATTTAGAGTACCCAATTCACCTGACCGCCACGTTATTGGATTGTGGGAGGAAACCGGATACCCCGGAGGAAACCCACACAGACAAGGGGAGAACATGGGAACATGGATACTCCAAACATATGAGGACTTGAACCCAAGACCTCAGTGCTGAAAAATGAATGTACTAACCACTAAGCCACCGTGCCACCCTTGGCCTTGTTACAATATTATTGAAATATGATTTCTGAGAGAGCCGATCATTTTATTAAGGATAACTCTCTTGTTCTCAGATTGGTCATTTCATCATGTCCATTCATCATATTGGTGCACTTTTGTAAGTTCACTTCCTGATAATGGTGGCTTAGCGGTTAGCATGTTCGCCTCTCAGCGCTTAGATCTTGGGTTCGAGTCCCCATCTGAGCAAATTTTCCATGTTCTCCTTGTGTCTGTGTGGGTTTCCTTTGTGGTCTCCCATTTCCTCCCACGGTCCAGAAACATGGAGGTCAGGTGGATTGGGTACTCTAAATTTTCAGTGTCTTTGCACGTGTGTGCACCCAGCGATAGATTGTCGCCCTGTCCTGGGCTTAGTTGTACAGTGTAATGCCCTGCCCTACGCCCAGTGAGAGGGTAGGGGACTAACTGCATCCCTGATAAGGATTAAGCGGGTGTGATAATGGATGGATGGACTTCCTGATAGTAGGTGTCATTTATCAGCCACTGTCAACCACTACAGGACCACCAATACCCAGATCATTTTTGGGAGGTGGAGCGTTCTCTGTGACACTGACATAGTAATGAGATGTTGGTGACTGCTTTGGTAATGGTTTGCTGTTGCTGCATCAACAGAATTAGCTTGTATATCTTTTATAATTTGGGTATAAACGGATTCTGCATGTTTGAAAGTGTCTCATTGAGGCCAAAATGATTTGTCCCTCTGTGCTGGCACTGTTTGACTCTAATAGCCGCTAATGAGCTGTAATCTCTTCTCTGTCGTTATCAGGAGACAAGTATCTCTCCATCTCCTGGCTGCAGGTGCTGCTTTCTGCTTTTGGCCCACGTTCCGTCTCTCACCACTCTTAAGCACTGTGTAGGTGTTTGCTGAAGCGGAGGCTTTGAGGGACTGTGAAGCGCACCTGTTTAATCTCAGCCCTTCATACTCTACCCTTTCCATCTGATTTAGCTTAACGTGCTTTCAGATAGATCTCAGCGAGCTGAACGGATCCTGTGTCTGTGCACGTCTCCCTCTGCCTTCTGTCTGTTTGCTTTAGTCTTGTTTTCTGTCTCAGCCTCTACTTTTGTTCTTTAATCCTTTCATTTGCTTGCTCTGTTCATTTCCACCCCACCATCTCTCTCACTATCACACACACTCAGTCTCTTTTATGGAGGCATATTTACCCAATTAATAATCATCTAGCTAAAGATAAGATGGAGAGAGAGAAGAGGAAAGGAAGGATAACTCCTCCAGGCTTGTGGGTGTTAGTACAGCTCCTGAATGCATCTGTTCCACAGTAGCCTGGCGTAATTAAAAAGCCGCGGGAACAAGAGCAATCCTTGAACCTTCCATATCGTGGTCCTCCTGTTGCCATGGCAGTCTAGGCAAGCAGAAGCAAGTGTACAGCACACTGTGGAGGAGGGAGGGAGGGGGGGGGACGAAAAGCTCAGACAGTTATTGCTTTTAGTCCATTTCAATCAAAGTGAGGGTGCTCTGGCTGCCAATAACAGCATGTGACATCTCCCTTGCCATTTGGAGCTTGTTAAGTTGTTCTTTCAAGTTACCGCACTCTCTCAAATGCCAGGAACTTTCTGAAACTGCTATTCTGTGTTGCAGTGTTAAATGCTACTTTCGCCATCTTGTTTAAAAAGCCAGGGCAGAGATGTCATGCTCAAACAGATACAACCTACAATGCAGTCAGTATATGTGAAATATGCCCTATTGAGAGGATAAAGAGGCTAAGACACACTGGAGTGATGACACAATGTTGAGCAATTCAGTTCGCTTCAATTGACATCGTGCTGCACCCGCAATAGCAGTCTATCTAGACTCTACATGTACTCGTAACTAAAACAGTATTAGAATGTACAATGTTTCTTAACAATTCTGCCCACCATTTTCGGCAATTCTGGCCCCCTACTGTGTTTCACTGCATGGATGGGTTAAATGCAGAGGCCAAATTTCTCTGTGTGCAATCAATGATTGTGTGTTTTCATTTTCACTTTAAATAAAACAGGGCACCCACTCACACCTGATTGTCATCCCATTGATTGACAACACCTGACTCAAACTTATGCTAATCTTAAAGGTTCACATAATTTTGCCTCTCACAGACTTGTAATATTGGATCATTTTCCTCAATAAATAAATGACCAAGTCTAATAATTTTGTCTCATTTGGTTCTCTTTATCTACTTTTAGGACTTGCGTGACAATCGGAAGTTCAAGGTTGAATTTATGTAGAAATCTAAACAATTTTAATGGGTTCACAAACTTTCCAGCATCACTGAATATATCCATACTAGAGTCTCAGAGATTTTATGATGTCTTTATGTACACACCAGCACGGTCAAACCTACTGATAGTCCCTCACTGTGCTGTAAATTTAAAAAAAGGCTCTCAAAAAGCTTATATAACGTGCTGCTGAAGTATACGTCATTTCTGCAACAATACCCAATTTATGGGTTAGTGGCAAGACCTTCTGTGGGAATGCAGTCACATAGTGCATAAACTAATATAGACTGAAATGACATAAAACATACCATCTTTCAATGCAGGAATCAGATTTTTTTTCCTATTTAGGTCACTCACCTTGATCCTTGTGTCATGATCACAGAAGTTTAACATTTGTTACCTTGAAGGTGGGCAGGCAAGTTTTCTGTCCATTTTTTTTTCTGAAAGTAGACAGTATAGCAGCTTTAACAGAAGCACTAACATCAGATTTTGTACTATTGTAATGTTGGTTAAACCACAATGTCAGCATCGACAGAGCCACGCCCCCTCTTCCTGTCAGTTTGTGCCGATGTTTGTGTTTCACATGTCTAGTTTACGTCATGGTCCACACCTCCTTGTGATGTCACGTCATTGTCCTGATCTATACCTTCATTAGTGTTTTGATTTCGGCCCTTATATATTCCCCTCCTGTGATCATAGTCATTGTGAGTGATTCTGTGTATAGCGAAAGTTAGGGAACATATAAGTACCAAATTTTCTTGTATTTCTTGTTAGAGGTGTTGAAATTAATCATATAATGAATGCATTGAGATGCGAACGTGGGCAATTCAGCATCAGTGCACTTACAGACCATAATCGATTGTAACGTGATGTCATTCATCGCATACGTAATAGCAAAAATGGCAGAAAGGTTGAGATTAAAAATGCACCAAATATTTTAAAAGCCAAAATATGGACACATTTTGGATTCTACAAGCTGACTGGGAAGCATGAACTGGACAAGTCCCTTGCGGTGTGCAAAGCCTGCCAACCAAATGAAATAATATAGAAAATTAAAGTGCTGCATCGTGATATCTAATCTAATTGAATTGTTGACATGACAATCGTAATCAAATCGAATTGAGAGATAAGTGAAGGTTCACACCTCTATTTATTGTACAGTTTTACTCAATAAAAAAACAATTCTGATCCTTTCTCCTGGGACAGTGAGTGTAGTGAAATTTTCAGGTACACGGTTAGACCTTAGGGACTATTATGTAACTGTTGAGAGTATTTGCATGTGCATTGTTTGTTTAAGATTAAGATTAAGATGAACCAATTTGCCAATGTGATTTTCCACACAACGGAATTTGACTTCTGCATTTAACCCATTCATGCAGTGAAACACACACACACTAGTGAACACACAAGGCTGTGAGAATTTGTGCCCCAAGTGGTGGGCAGCCCTTATCCACTGGCGCCCGGGGAGCAGTTAGGGGGTTAGGTGCCTTGCTCAAGTGCACTTCAGTCATGTCCTGTCTGGGGATCAAACCAGCGACCTTCTGGTCACAAGAACAGATCCTTACCACTAAGCCATGGCTGCCCCAAAAAGGTTATACTGCAGCACTGCGAGCAGGGGGATAAAAATATGTGCAGAAAATTAACTATAAATGACTAAAATGTAACTGAGTAAAAAGTTCATTAACGTCTTCACATGTATTCTTGAGAAGAAGTTTATGAGTGTGAATCACCTTGATGAGTAATGGGTGCAAAATATGGCAATTAGTTCTAGATACCTGAGAGAAAGCCAAGGGTAACACTGGCAAAGAAAAGCTGGCAAAGGAAAACCCATCCTCCTCTGGTTGACCTGGAATGAAGAGTAGTGCAGATTAGTACTAGTGCAATTGGATCAATTGTATATGATTGTGTTTTGGTCTGGAGTGGTTAGGTCACAGATGAAAGGATGGATTGAGTTTAGAGTATAATGGGGTATAATTATGGGCTGGCATGGAAGTGCTTGAATTGGTTCCTATCTGTCCAAAAGGATAATAGTTTTGGGTGAGTGATTGAGAAAGAAATGTTACACATGTTGAGCAGCTGTAGACAAGGATTTGTATATGCTGATGACATGTGAATATGGTGTTGTGGGAGTGGACTGGAGATTTGTGGTGCCAAGGCTCCACAGAGAGAGAGTCGTCATTGAAGTATGAATTGGTATTGAATCGAGTGCCAGGTAAGATGACAGAGGAATGTCAAAATGGCACTTGGAACATTCTTTGTTAATGAAATGGGCTGAATGCACAAAAATTACATGACCGGACAGACCTCACATGCTGCATATCAACCAACTGATGCTTAAAAAAGCCAGGCAAAATTGGGAGGCCACAGCAATGCAAACCAATGATTGTTGCAGTATCTGCTGAAACCAACAATCAAAAGTGAAGCTCAGAGATGCAGGCATCTTTGAGGGCAAGGGTGGAAAGGGGTTGTGGGGGCTGAGGTAGTTACATCAACACCAGCAATCAATGAATTCAGATATTGCAAGCATGATATGGTAAAGCTTTTCAAGTAGGAGGGAGGCATGAAAAGAAATTGTGTCCAATGAAATGTTGAGGAACTTAAGTGTTATAGAGAGGCCCATGGTTTTCTCAGGGCTCCAAGACCCTTAAAGGCAGAGACCAATGTGGAGAGATGCCGAGCCAGAGGGGAAGATGTGTTGATAAGCAGAACAATTTCCAGGAGGTGCAGCAAACTAGGCAGCCAATGAACATTAAGCAGAATACAACAAAGCACCTCTGCTAACCAGTCAAAGATCCTGGAGCTGCTCCATCATCTGAAAGCAATAGTGGAATAATGGAGGGAAAATTATTTCCATGTGGTAGGGCCCCGAGTGGCTCAGTGGGCAAAGACGCTACCACTATGACCCAAGGATCGCGAGTTCGAATCCCAATTATGCTGTTTGCCATCAACAGCCGGGGCCCAAGAGAGCAAAAAATATATATATATATATATATATTGGCAGTGTTAGGGTGGGTAGATGGCGCACACACTCTCACTATCACTTTCACATTGCAATGTCCGCTAGCTCAGGTGTCTACTAATTGGTCCAATCAGAGCTGGGGACCCTGTGTGCCTTCCTCCGAGCGCGTTAGGCTCTCCAGTGACGTATCAGCGGTGGTTCGAAAAAGAAGCGGTGACTGCATCACACGCAATGGAGGAGGCTTGTGCTTGCCTGCACCCTCCTAGAGTCAGGGACATTGCAAAGTGATGGGGAGAGGCCTAATGGACGGGATGGGTTAATTGGCTACTACTACATTGGGAAGGGGATAAAATTGTCAAAAACCTAGAAATAAAAAAAAAATTATTTCCATGTGGTATCACTGAAAGGAATGGGCAAATTGTCTGGAGTGGAGATAATCAATGATCAAACATTTCTCTCCTGAGTATTTACAGGAGGCAATGCCAATGAGGTTGATAAAATACACAAAAAATCAGGTATGGAGAAGGGTCCAATCATGAACCCTTCTGAAACATCTGTAGAAAGCAACGAAGAAGGAAGACTGTATATGTGTGTGTATTATGAGTGCTGGAGGTGGTGGGGTGCAAAAAAGATGTTTGGGCTATCTTAAGTGGAAGGAGCTCAAACAGGAGACAGAATGACTCTCACCAGCATGCAGGAAGAGGCAGCGCAAGACAGGCAACTGCAAGAGAGAGCAATTGGCCAGCAAAAACTTGACAGTATAGTTCTAGGTTAAGGGACCTTCAGTATGTGGACCCAGTCCAAAGTTGGAGTCTGGCAGCAGCCTGTGTAAAACGAGGCAATAGTAGTTATACAACCTGAGTCACAGAAATGAACAGCCAGGTCCACAACAAGTGTTATGTAGTCATCAATTTCCTGCTGTCTTTGCAGAAAGGCAGAGCAATTTGTCCCTGTAAATTGAGAAATCCTGCTTGAACCTGGATACCATAACTACACTAGCAGCTTTAGGTTCCTGACACTTGAGAATCAGTGTAAGACCCTCCACCTCTTGTACATGGAGGAACATGAAGGGTTAAATTCTTGCCATGGTGGGTGGGACTGCAGATGGAACAGTGTAGAATGAGAGTCTTGAGATGTTGAGAGCAAAAAGGAGAGAGGAGAAAAAACTGAAGAGGCTGCACTAGCAACCATGGCTGCCATCGAGGCAATAGCTGCTGTTCCTGGTCTGGCCGAAGCAATGAACCTGGCTCAGGTTGGTTTCTTGGAGTGGCAGGATGAGAGGATGACATGGCTCATAGAGGTAGGGAGGCTCCTCTGGAACAGAAGCCATGCAGGATGAGAGCTACACATGGAACTGACGAAGAGAGAAGGGGACACACCAGTCCCTCATTGTGTTTTGTAATCATCCATCTGTAGCTGATATAACTACATGGGTAACAAATTACTTTGTCAAACCTTTGTCAAACACTGCAATACACCAATTTCATTTAAAACAGACTTTTCTGGACTCAGGAGAATCTGGGATGGGACATAACAGAGTGGAAATGTGTATTGTACTCAGACAAAGCAGTATTCCCAATCTTTTTTGGAAGAAATCGACACCCTGTGCTCTGGACCAAAGATGAAAAGGACCCTCCATACTGTTATCATCAAAAAGTCCAAAAGCTGGACTGTCATGGTAAGGTCTGTCATGGTAAGGGACTGGGTGCTCTTGGCAAAGGTGATTTACACTTATAAAAAGTACAGTGTCTTGCAAAAGCATTCAAAAGCATTCTTTTTTTTCTGATCACACTTCCATAAATCACAGCTCTGTGGGGTGTACAGCTTACAGTGGTTGTATAGACAAATACTCCAGTCATTGCTTGGGAACTCTGCAGTTCTTTCAGGGTTACCTTTGTTCTCTGTGCTGCCTCTCTGATTAATGTCCTCTTTGCCCGGTCTTAGAGTTTGGTGAGTGGCCCTCTCTTGGCAGGTTTGTTGTGGTTCCAAGTTCTTATCATGAGAGATTTGGATATTTTTTTATAACCCAACCCTGTCTTGTACTTCTCAACATCTTTGTCCCTGACTTGTTTGGAAATCTCTTTGGTCTTCATGTTGTTTGGTTAGTGATGCCTCTTGCTTAATGGTGGTGGCCTTTCAGAAAAGGTGTGCATTTACTGACAGATCATGTGACACTTAGATTGCACACAGGTGGACTTCATTTCACTAAGCATGCAACTTCTGAAGGTAACTGTTTACACCAGAATGTTGTAGGGGCTTAATAGCAAAGCGGGTTAATACATATACATATGCTAATTTTCCGTTTTTTATTTTTCCAAAAAAATGTTGTATATATATATATATATTTCTCATTTCACTTCACCACCTTAGACTTAGTTATTGTGCTAAACATTAAGCAGAGTAGACACTATACATTAAGATTTTAGAGCAACATATGCCACCTTCAAGGTGAAAGGTCTGTAGTTTACCATGGTCTCACTCAGTGTGGCTGACCGTTGAAGAGCTTCCCTTTATGAAGCTCCCTACAGGCAAATGGGTCTGGACTTCCGTTCCTCATCCTCATTTCCTTTCCGCCCACCTCCCTTGCTTCTCTTTTTCTTGGCCATGTTGGGTGAGGCTGTTAATTGAAAGCGAGGAACATATTCTCCCTGGCCACCTCTCCTCTCCACACTCTTCATTATCGCCACTCCATTTGTCTGGCTTCCTGGCCCACTGCTGTAAATCCTTATCTGGAGCTGTGTGTGTGTGTGTGTGTGTGTGTGGCTCCTGTAGGCCGTTCCAGAGAAAGAAGCTGAGATTGAACTGCACTGCACACAGAGACTGCAGAGAGAGAGAGAGAGAGAAAAGAAGAAGAGTGGTAAGAGCGGTGCAGATTGGATGAAAGATATATGGGAATGCATACATAATTTTGGTTACCGGACATGTGTGTGAGTGAGAAAGTCTGGTCTGAGGCTGAAAAGAAAGAAAGAAGGAAAGTAGGAAAGAATGAAAGAAAGAGAGAAATAAATAAAGAAAGAAAGGAAAAAAAAGAAAAAAATAGTCTGGAACTGACTGAATGGTGTTTTATGTATGGAGGTATGCAGCTCCAGTGTTGCTTAATGTACTAGATGTTCCACTGAGGTTCTATAGAATACACTGGATGAGTTTTGACTTATTTATTTCATGGTTACTGTACTCGGTATGAACGAATGAATAAATGAATGAACATTACACTTCTATAGCACCTTTCTCAAACCCAAGGACGCTTTACAATTAACACACTTAGAACTCAAACACACAGACCGGCAAGAAGCAGCAGCCAATTGCACACAGCGTACTCTCAACCAGAAGCGACCGTCCACCTGGAGGACTGCATCGAGCACTGGGGGATCACCCAGGACAGAGTGCCAACCATATCTGGGCATACATACATACATTCACACACACCAGGGTCATTTAGAGTAGCCAGTTCACTTGATCTTTGTTTTTGGACTGTGGGAGGAAACCCACACAGACACAGGGAGAACATGGAAACTCCGCTCAGATGGGGACTTGAAGCCAAGACCTCAGCGCTGAGAGGCGAACGTGCTAACCGCTAAATCACTGTCATCAGTTGATGAAATGTTGATCAAGATGTTTGGTTCATTGGTGTGTCTTCTGTGTTCAGAGTCATTTTTATTATTGAATCGTCCCAGTTTTGGCCTTGTACGCTATTGATATGCCTTAATATTGGCCAATCCTATGATCCACCTCTTTCATTGTTAGACTATCACATTCTTGATCAGTGTAATTAAGTAATTATTGATCTGCCTCATTATTGGCCTATCTATTTACTGATCTGGCTCTCATTTATTAGTCTGACTCATTCATCAACCTTTCATCCATCCATCCATTATCACACCCGCTTAATCCTTATCAGGGTCGTGGTTAGTCCCCTACCCCCTCACTGGGCGTAGGGCAGGGCATTACATTAGTCAACTAAGCCCAGGACAGGGTGCCAGTCCATCACTGGGTGACACACACACATGTACCTACAGACAATTTTTGACCTCCATGTTTTTGGACTGTGCAAGGAAACCGGAGACCCCGGAGGAAACCCACGCAGATACGGGGAGAACATGGAAACTCCTCTCAGATGGGGATTCGAACCCAAGACCCCAGCGCCGAGAGGTGAATGTGCTAACCACTAAGCCACCGTGCCACCCTTTTCATCCATTCAGTTGTGTTATTTGTTGGTCTGTCCCCATTATTGGTTTGTCCCATGCTTTGGTCTGCCGCCTTATACTTCTGTCTCGTTTAATAGTCTGTACTGTTATTGTTCAATTCCACTGTTGGCGTGTCAATTATTGGACTCTCCTGATACTGATGTGTCTCATTTATGGTATGTCCTACTTTTGATATGTCTCATTGTTGCTCTGTTCTTTTATTGATGGTCGTCTTGTTGGTTTGTCTTGTTATTGATCTGTTCCATTATTAGTCTGTGCTGTTGATCAGTCTGTCTCATTGTTGGTCTTTCTGTTGCTCTCATTGGTCTGTCCTTTTACTGATCTGTCTAATTAATTGATTTCTTCCATTCATTTGGCCGGTCTTGTTCATCAGTCTGTCCCATTACTGGCTTTCCCTGCATTGTGCATCTCCTTATTGAGTCTGTTCCTTATCATTCAGCTCTCTACAGCAGTGCTGGCACTGCAATGTTCTTTCAGCACTCGTGCACTTGGACTTGGCTGCAGGAAAAAAAACCACTAGTGTTCTTTTGCTGTGCAGCTGAGTACACTGGCATAGGATATGGATGCTGTCAAGACTGCTTTTGCCACAATGTGCCTGTGTGTGTTTGTGTGCATGTCAGGCAGCGCAGTTAGTTTGCTAGTTTATGAAAGCTCACTCGCAGAGACTAGCTCCACTCAGCTGCAGGAGCAGGTGTGCTTTCAGAGAGGTTGATAGAGCATTCAGTTACAGCAAGATATGCGACAAGTTCAATCCCCTACTACACTGTGCTGGCACCTAGATTAACATCTGCTGATGTCTATCAGAAAAGGGGTTTGGTGGAGGGAAAAGCAAGGTCACACGAAGGCGAGTGTAATGATGGCTGGTGATATTTTCAGTGTCTGTTAACCGACATTTTGAAAGTTCACTCCCAGAGAGTGAACATGGCTTCCTGGTACACTCTGATCTTGTAAAACTCCAGCTTTTAGGTTTGTTGGAAGAGGGATCAGTTATAAGTGGGCCCGTCACCGCTTCTCTCCTTGCTGTGTGTGTGTTTGTGTATCTTCTTCATAAGCTGTGCTCCCAAACTGACTACTCTCCTTTTACTTTTATGAGCCTTTAGTGTGCCCCTTAGGCCTGCAAACTACAGACAGCTTCTACAGCTCTCCATTTCTTATCACCATATTCACCTTTCAGTGCTATTATCACTCGGCAATCTGTGCTCACAGCACTTTATCACCCCAATCCATACTCACCCAGTCAGTGTAGAGCTAGGAGATATTTATTAAGCTATATTATCGACACTCTCAGTGTTTAGATATGCTTATTTTCCTTATGGTTGCCTAATCTTTTTAAAAAATTGTGCAGAGATGCCAACTTAACTCGTTATATAACATAATATATTACAGACAATATACAATAATATTGCATGCAAAATTATTTTCTGTAGCCATTTTATGACTAAATTGTGTTAAACTCCACAAATGTTGCTGCTCCAATAATAATAATAATAATAATAATAATAATAATAATAACCTGAACTTATATAGTGCCTTTCTCAAAAACAAGGACGCTTCACAGAACAAGGACAAAAAATAAATAAATAAATAAATAAAAATAATAAATAATAATAATAATAATAATAATGATAACCTGAACTTATATAGTGCCTTTCTCAAAAACAAGGACGCTTCACAGAACAAGGACAAAAAAATATATATATATATATAAATAAAAATAATAAATAATAATATATATAATATATAATTATAATTATATAATATAATATATAATTATAATATATAATAATAATATATATAATAATAATAAATAATAATAGTAATAATAATAATAATAATAATAATAATAATAATAATAATAATAAGTTGAACTTATATAGCACCTTTCTCAAACCCAAGGACGCTTCACAGAGCAAGGACAAAAAATAAATAAAATAAAATAAAAAATAAAATAAAATAATAATAATGAATAAAAATTATAGAGGAGAAGAATGAAAATGTAGAGAGATGAAATAGGTTTATAAATAGGTTTTGCTCCAAGTATTCAGTCTACAGTAGAAGGGTGAGCTAGGACAGTGTCACTGCTTTTTAGTTCAGTTTTAGTGTCTCCCACAAGTTGTTGTGAATACAGTAATGAGGAGTGTGACATAGGCGTAGCTAATAAACAAAGATGAGAGAAAAAAATATTGTAAATAACAGCATGTGGCAGAGAAAAGAACTAAACTAACACCAAATATAGATTCTGACAGTTTTAGAGAGTGGAGCTCTACTTTAATGTAAGTCTACAGGAAAATAAGAACAATAACCATAAGAACTAACCATTGTTACATGACTGTGTGATCACTCCTACTAATGTACTCTATGTATTGTTTGATATTTGTTTTGATTAATGGCAATGCATGGCGAAATCTTTTACTTTGCCCTCTACAGCAAATGATTTATTATTTTATGAGACAGGTGAAACAATTAGTCACAGAAGAAACAAAAGTGAGAGGTAGGCTGAAGAGAAGACTTCCAGTAAGCTTTATTATGTAAATTGGTGTATTTACATTGGTTTATATTGCAAGGATGCTGCTGAAGCTTTCTGTGACAGAACAGTGCATGCTTAGTGACTATAGTAACACACTTAAGACTCAGCTGTGTTATAATATGAATCAGTGGTGGCTGATGCTTTCTAACACAGGGGAAGCACAGCTTGTGATAATATGATGGCAGAAAATTCAGTATTCATATCTTGTTTCCCTAGCTAGTCTTCTGACATTAGCAATGTCTGCCCTGCCGCTTTAAAAAACTATTAAATCACACAATCTTTTCTAAAAGACTGTTACCATTGCATATAAAATAAAATGACAAAACTCTGAACTTTTTATTTACAGTTTATTTGCATTTTTTTTGGGGGGTGCAATTTATTTTTTTTAATGGGTGCGGGCTAGAAGACCAGAACATAGTGTGGAGTTAGACAGCTAGCAATGCAGATCAGCTCTCATGCACACTACTGTATTAGTATTGGCAGTTCAGTTGACATCCTACTTCTTTTATAGCTCCACCAATCAGTACATACAGGGGTTGGACAATGGAACTGAAACACCTGGTTTTAGACCACAATAATTTATTAGTAGGTGTTGGGCCTCCTTTTGCAGCCAATACAGGGTCAATTTGTCTTGGGAATGACTTTTACGTTTATTTGACATTTATTTTTCAAGTCTCAAAACAGTAAAATAAAATATACGTTACCATTGTCAGAAAATCTTTTCTAACACACTAAATTATCAAAAAATTTC
>BRDA01049393.1:0-12154 GCA_036984385.1 Crenuchus spilurus | reverse complement strand
GACTTCAGTTTAGTGAAGCACACCTGCGCTGTACTGGTTTTACACCATGAAGAAAAACTTCACCCCCAAATTATCATTGTATAATTCACACCCTGCCTGCTATGGTCAGGTACAGCCTGAGTTAATGAGGTAGAGATGTGTTTGGGTAACCTCATCTTATCCTGTTTAATTTCATTGATTAAACTTTAATTCTATATGAGAACATTCCATTTTTAAACCTTTACCCTTCAAGACTTCATCAGAAACTCTTATTTCTGACTGTAAAGCTCATAATTATGACATGACCTGCATTCACATGATGCTCAGAAATTTCTAATCAGTATCTGTTGATGATCTGAGATCTTCTGATTCAGTTTGTTGCTAATCAACAACACATACAAACTGTACACAAAATGCAGTGAACTGTACAGTTAATATACAAAACTACTGCAAATGAGCAGCTTTGTAGTTTACTTTATCATCACCATCCCTGCAGCTGCCATGATGTTTACTCTGTTCTCATCAAATGATGAGATGATCGCTCACACATACAGCAGTGTGTTGTGTTTGTGTTCTCTGTGTAAGTCTGTAGGTCAAGTCTAAGTTTGACCTTTTATTATTTAAATAAGCCAACCAGACTAAATTAGATTAAGTGCAAAATAAAGCAGTTCTAATCACAAACGATGATAAATGTTCTTATGAAGTGCTAAATACTTCATGTCCCCCCTCACACATGCCCCCTTCTTATGATTTCTTCACAGCCCACTAGGGGCAGCGCAGCCCGCCGTTTGAATACTCTAGAACAGGAGTGTCCAGTCCTGGTTCTGAATACCTGCCATCCTACAGAGTTAAACTCTTAACACTCCTGATACACGTAATGAAGACCTTCAGAGACGAGTGTGTTGGATCTGAACTCTTCAGGACCAGGATTAGGTTCCGGTTCTAGAGTCTGTGCAGTAACTACACTCCTCATCACCGCTGGGTGTGACGGGACGGACGGGCAGCGGTACAGAAATGAGTTTGTGGTTGTGACATTATAACCCTGTTGGGTTTAACATGTTCGTCTCTCTAGACTGTGGTGAGTGATCCAGGGTTTAGGATTAAGAGCTCAGTGTGATGAAAATGATTCTAAAAGCCCGTTTCTGTCTCGGCAGCTTCTGCTGAGTAGCAGAATGTGGTTCCACAGGAAAGAACTTGAATGGTAGTGAAGATGATTTTGCTGCTCAGTAACTCCTATATTTAACCGTGTGAATCTGAAATGCATCCCTCAGGATTGACTTAATGACTTAATCAATGCTACTCATTGATCAAAGCTCGGCTCCATAATGTTCACACTCGCTGGTGGAAACTGCAGTGACTCGCACAACGGCAGCGGTCTCAGATTCTAATCTCGGTTGTCTCTGTAAAGTAGCCTGGCACAGCTCTCAGGCTCCAAAAGTCATGTGTATTTATGCTGAGACCACCTTTATTTTAAAATGCCCACTGATGGTGGCATGTTGGGTGTAAATGTTGCCATGTTGATGTCATGAAGAAAGGTGGAGGAGTGCATAACCACCTTAAATTCTTTAGCATTTTTATTAGTATTCGACACCCCCGTTTTATACAGTCATGTTGAAAACGTACCCCCCCGACCCCCATTTAATCTACATGTTCATAGTGATGTTCTAAGTGAAGAGTAAAGAACCTGCAGAGATCTGCAGCTTTAATGCACACTAGCTCTTTATTTACTGAATTTAACATTTGGGAACAAAATAAAAAACTAAATATGACCTGTGCAAAAGTTAAGACCTTCTACCCCCCCGTTAAACTTAATAAATAGAAGCTGTGTTTTCAGATCTTTTCTTCCCTGCAGAGGAGAATGTACATATTTAAAGTCTGACCAGCACAAACTTTAGCAGAAGACTAGAGAGAGAGTTAAAGAACAGAGGTAGCAGAGACTTAATGAAATGTGAGGGCAGGGATTGTGCCCATGGGCACCATTAAAAACCGCATGCTTAATTGGTCTGGTTCAGTGCGACAGGGCAGGGACTGGAAAGTGCAGTTGTCAGGTCATGGTGAGTGAGTGTGTGTGTGTGTGTGTGTGTGTGTGTGTGTGTGTGTGTGGGTCTTTAGCTCTCACCCACGCTGCCTGTCAGCCAGTTTGACAGACATGTGTAATTTGTACAAACTGAAACAACAAGCAGTGCATAAGCACACACACACACACACACACACACACACACACACTAGCAGTGGATGCTCCTGAGGCCATGCACACTTCAATATCCTTTTAACCTTCAGATCATTTAAAAGTGGAATCAGACGTTTTGTATGCTGAGCTGGATGAGTTTGTCCATCAGTCCTTTGTCTGAGCTGGCAAAGCCCTCAGTGATGTCGGCGCCAGGCACAAAAGAACAGTCTGGTTAGTCTCCATCACTGTCGGTTAACTGCTTAGCCACAATAACGCTGAGTAATAAACTAATACATTTGTCATATTAATGGCATGTTCAGCAGCTATAATGTGCCAAATCTATTTTTTTGAGTAACAGCGGCTGGTTTTGGGCAGCCTAGCCGTGGTACCTGGGCAGCAATTAGAGTTTGTGTCTTTCTCAAAGGCACCTGCCAGGGCATCGAACCAGCATCCTTCTAGTTAGAGGAACCAGTCCCTAAACGCCAGGCTATGGCTGCCCCCATAGCTGTACACCTTCAAAATAGTGCTGAAGCTCCAACAGCCAAAACAATAAGACTATAATTGTTTGGTAAATACATTTCAGTCTGTATATGTCTAACCTTAAGCTAAGTCTAATAACTGCTTTTGTTCTTTTAATAACAAAGAGGGGACCACTGTGTCTGTCCTAACATTGTACAGTAGTGTATCTGAACAAAACAACACACACACGGATGCACATGTGCACTAGTGTTATTGACTGCAGACAGCAGTAATGAGGGCCTGTTGAGCAGAGTGTGTCTGAGGGTCACTTGGGGTTTATAAAGCGGCCATTTACCCCATGAGACAGTGAGTGAGCTCTGTGTGTGTGTGTGTGTGTGTGTGTGTGTGTGTGTGTGTGTGTGTGTGTTGTTCAGATAAACTACTGTAAGATATCAGAACACACACAGTTGTATGATATTGGAGCAGAGCGCTGTATCACTCATCTGTGTCGTTATTCCCCTCTGACATCACTGACACTCAAAGTCCATTCTCAGGTCACTTCACTATGGGTTGTTGATCATTCTCAGTGACACTGAAGTGGTGGTGGTGTGTTAGAGCTGCTGTGTCACTCACTGTCCTCTATTAGACACACCTGCCTTGTTGGTCTTGTAGATGTAAAGTCAGAGACAGCAGCTCAGCACAGTGTGTGTTGGTCCTCTGGTCCTGATGCTGTTGACTTGGTCACTATTTTCACTCCAGTAGTGACACACTAACACACCACCACCACATCAGTGTCACTGAGAATGATCCACCTGCTCTGTGGGGGGTCCTGATCACTGAAGAACAGACTGAATAAAGTCTACAGAGAAACTGATGGACTACAGTCTGTAAAGTGCACCTGTATGTTCAGTGGAGCTAAAATGGACTGTGTGTGTGTGTGTGTGTGTGTGTGTGGGGGGGTCTTTTCAGGGTGCTTTCCATGCTGTGATGGCCTTGTTTTAGGCTGAAGCTTTGGACGGCTTTTCTCCTTGGCGCGCTGTCCTAATTCAGAGTCTGACACACTTACAGCCCATCTCATCAGGCTCAGCTCCTAAATAAAGCTGCTTCTTACACACACAGGCACACACACACCTGTACACACACATTCACACACTCTCAGTTTCAACATGGCTTCTCAAACATAATCCACCTCACACATCACACACGTATCTGTATTATACATCTCCTCTCACACCAGATTCATACATACTGCATGTACACACACAGCGGCTCTGTAGGCTGTGTGTACTTCATCAGTTCTGCTGTATTATACTGCAGAGCTTCAGCTTTATCACACAGTTCACTCTAATCCTTCTCTACAAACACTGTGACCTTGACCGACGTTGTGTATTATGTCTCCTTTAGTGGGTATAAACCCTCAGAGCACTGATGTGTGTGTGTGTGTGTGTGTGTGTGTGATCCATTATTCACTCTATTCACTCAGAGGTTCATCCCCCCAAAGTGTCCTACAGGCGTGTGTGTGTGTGTGTGTGTGTGTGTGTGTGTGTGTGTGTGTTTTGTGGATAATGATGGTATTACAAAGTAAAGTTAGATATGTTGGTGTGTAGTACCAGAATAAAACTTCTGATGTCACACACTGACAGTGGAGCAGTTAGGATGGTATGTAAACTGTTGTGGGTCAGGGATTGCAGGGAGCTTTGATGTGATGTGATCTTTGACCAGCCGTTCTAAGCACTTCATCATAATGGGTGATGGGGCACTTCTTAGGAAGTGGTATGATGTTGGTGGACTTGAAGCACTGGGGAACAATAGATTGGCTCATGGAGGTGTTGTAAATGTGTGGGGACATGTTAGTCAGCACATTCTCTCAGGACAAACCCTGATATGTTGTTGTAACCAGCAGCTGTTTGTAGGCTGACCCTGTGTAGGGTCTTCTGGACATCAGGTGGGATTAGGTGGAGTACTTAATCCTCACAGGTAACAGGGGCTTTTGTTATTTCAGTGGTGTTTGCTTCCTCAAACAGGCTGGAGTCCGTGTTGAGGAGGTAACTGTTGTCATTGCGAGGTGGTGGGAGGGGCTGTAATCTGTAATGGTCTGATGTGTGTGACATGTGGTGATTTCCTAGATGACAGTCACATCATCCACACACCTGTTTATGAATCCCATCACAGACTCAGTATATTCACGCAGACTGATGTGTGGCAGCTTCTCTGAGTATATTCCAGTCTGTGAGCTCAAAACAGTCCTGGAGTGCAGACACTGCCCCTTCTGGCCAGGTACTGATCCGCTTCACAGCTTGATGTTGCTGTAGACATGGTCTAATGTGCGTTCTCCCATGCTTAAGAAGTCTACATGTTGGTAATAATGTGGTAACACTGTCTTCAGGCTGGCCTGATTCAAGTCTCCAGCAGTGATGTAAACCACAGTCCGGGTTGGCATTTTTGCATCAGGGTGATGGACTGGTAAAGTGTACATAGGGCATCTTACTTGTTGGCAGTGGGAGGGATGTAAACAGTTATGCTAATGGAATTGAATTCTCTTGGCTTGTAGGATGGCCTACATTTTAGCATGAAGAACTCAATATCCTGTGAGCAGTGTCTTGAGACAATGTTGGCATTTCTGCACCAGTTGTTGATGTAAAAGCAAACACCCCCTCTATGAGATTTGCCACGGAGAGTGTGGCTCCTGTCTGCCCGCTTTGACCCTTGATGAAATAGCATTATTGGTTATGTTGGGATTTAGCATGAAACAAAGCAAGCAGTCTCTCACCTTGTGTGATTAAGTCCAGTCTCAGATAGTCCTTTTGTCCAGTGAGCAAATGTTGGACAGCAGAGTAGATGGAAGCGGTGGTCTGTGTGGCTTAGCCTTTAGCCTGGCGCTGATACCCGCCCATGTGCTGCGCTTGAAGGTCTCACTGTCTGTGACAGAAGGCAGGACCGCTGATGTGCAGGGCTCCAGGTCTTGCTGGTGTAGAATCCCCAGTTCAGTGTTTTGAGCTCCAAAACCAGTAAAACGTTGGATATGCTGCTGGATGAACTGGTCACATGAAGTTTGAGTAATGTGTCGCGACTGTAGACGAGTCAACACACATGGCTAACAGGAGCTAGAGTGGTTGTTGCCGTACTGGGCACCACCATCTTGAGTTGTGAAATATGAGTGTCTGAGTGTTGTTTGATCCTTCAGTGACTGAACACTTCTACTTTACGCTGGTACAGCTGACTGGTGTGCTCACAAGTACAGACGTGTGTCCTCAGTGACGTCCCAGCTCAGTACAGGGGTGGTCATAATGTTCTGCTATGCCTGCGTATGTAATCCTTCCTTTGACCTATAATCTATGCTGTGGTTTGGAGAAGCTGTCACATTAGCCAGGCAGATACGTTTCACAGCTAAAGTCAGATGCTTGGCTTGGCAGTGGTTATATTTCACATTTGAGTTCCGAGTCCAGCTGGGCAGCGCCGGTCCTGCTTTGGGGCTTGTTTTACACTCAGGCCATGTAGCGGTGTCAGTCTAAGTCTGCTGATATTGATATGAATGTGTTTGCTCCTGCAGGGATGCATAAATCCAGCCTCGCTGCCTCCCCACCGCTCCGGGGTCAATGCTACACCACCACGTCTCCGTTACTAACAGCAAGGTCAGCTTCAATTCCTCCGACACCAGCATTACTGAGATGCTGCACTTACATGTGGCCGGCCAAGCTGGACTTACACAACAGCATCGTGTGAGCTAAGCTTTTTGTAGATGTGCACTGTTTCTCAGAAGCTTAAATCCATAACGGACGTGTTGAGGATGGACAGTATTTGACTGAGTCGACACGACTCGGCTGTGGTGGGATTGGACTTGTTCTGTTGGGTCTTTAATGACGTTTTACAGGTCTGCTCAGTGAGGAAATAAAGTAGAAAAAGTCGTTTTGGAGGGTTGTATTTTTATTAACGTCAACATTTCAGTCACATAACCTTGAATTTACTAAATAAAATGGTTTAAAATGAGGGTCTTGTCAGACTGGAGGATGTAAGGGGGCACAGTGGCTTAGTGGTCGGCACGTTCGCCTCTCAGCGCTGGGGTCTTGGGTTCGAGTCCACATCTGAGCGGAGTTTCCATGTTCTCCCCGTGTCTGCGTGGGTTTCCTCCGGGGTCTCCGGTTTCCTCCCACAGTCCAAAAACATGGAGATCAGGTGAATTGGCTACTCTAAAAATTGTCCGTAGGTGTGTCTGTGTGTGTCACCCAGCGATGGACTGGCGCCCTGTCCTGGGCTTAGTTGAATAGTGTAAATGCCCTGCCCTGCGCCCAGTGAGGGGGTGGGGCTCTAACCGCGACCCTAATAAGGATTAAGCGGGTGTGATAATGAATGAATGAATGAAAGTGATTGACGTGAACACTTGTTTGATTTTCTTTTTAATTTATAAGAAATATAATTTACTTCACAACTGCCTGAAAAGTAGTAAAAAATCAAATCTGTGCTCGGACCAGAAAAAGTCTCATTTTTGTATTTTTAGAAAGATCTGGATAACAAAATGACCATTTACTAAAACAGACACGTGTAAACATTACACACTGCAGAACATGAGATCTGTAGTGTAAATAGTGAGTGAATAGTGCATTTACACATTTGCAGTGATGTTTACATTAAAAACTAGATTCATGGCTGCAGAGACTAAAGGCCAGAAGTTTTCATTACAGAGCTTTTGTGGACGTGACCTGTGAGTGAGATTTGGGCTTCTGAGAGTAAGAAGATGGTGTTTCATGCAGCTTTAAGTGATGCTCTGTTCGTCAAACTCCACGAGGAAATGCACTAAGAATAGCCGTGCGAGCAACCTGTCTGACGTGTCCTTTAGCCACGTGGCCTAATGTTATTATCTTGTACAGAATAAACAGCTCATCATGTTGTCTTCCTGCCCAGCAGTCAGAACAGATTAGCTTTCATCATTTCTCCTCACTCCTTCTGAACAAGGCAACATGGAAATTAGTATCGGAGACTGCTTCTGAGGCAGGATTGCGAGTTATTGCGTGAAACAAGGATGTCATTTTCCACTTCAGTCTTATCCAAGCGTATCATTTTAATGTAACGAGATACATGGTGAAGCAGTCACAGCCCTGGGAAGCTGATCAATAACAGTGATCTGGTTTTGGAGCCAGAATGTTTGATGAGCATCAGCGACGATGAAAAGCAACAGCGAGAGTAAACGTTGCAACAGTATCAGGCAGTGCAGAGACGTCCTTCCTGGAAAGTGAGGGGAAGAGGCTGGAATTGGATCCCCTCACTTCCCTCTTACACAATAAACCTCGTCTGTTCATCACGACCCCCTCCAGCTCTCTCAGCCTCTGAGGTACAGGAGCCACTCGACCTTGTAAGCCAATAACCGGCCGTGTCGCTGGATCAGATGACCCCTGTGTGCAACCTGAACCAGCCAAAGTTGCAATGTCACCATCATCGTTCTGTTAGCATGACTAGCTGCAGATTTCCTCTCCTCACGCCAGGGTCACTTCACTTTAAAGAGGACACATCCCATGTTTTTTCACTGCATTTTAGTACTCGGACTTTTTCCACTGCTGTGTCTTTTAAGACTAGTATGTAAATGTAACCTGTTGTGATTGGCTGCTCTGTATTGGGCCTCATTTACAGGTTGAAATGGTCTCAGTTCAATTCAGTGTGAAATGACTGAACACAGATTAGACTGTAATTAGTCAAATTTAAATGGTCATTAACATTATAAGCAAGATTTTACCAAATTCACAGAATTAATACATAATAATGAGAGATGATCCAGACTTTAGTGTTAAAACATCTGTTGGCTGTAATGTCATCACTTTCTGTACCAGGTCACAGTCAAACCAGCACAGTTGTTATGGAGACAACGTTACATCAGTTCATTTATGACTGCAGTGCAACAAAAATGACTGCCTCATTTATGTTTTTTACAATTCAACAATTATCAGAGAAATGTCCTTAATTAAAGCTAAACACAAGTCTGCTGTTACACACCACTGCCAAGACTACTGATGCTCTCCAAAAACCTGGTTTTGAAGTGTTAGACCTGATCTCCTGTTTGGTCCTGAAAGAAGCCATAAGAGGACGGAGACTCAAGACAGCAGTGCATTCATGGCTCACAGCTCAGCCAAAAACATGTTTTAGTGAGAGAATAACAAAGCTTGTAGATGGACAAAGTGTACTTACCCTTCTGCTCTCCCATCGACGGCATATTAATGATATTCCTCAAAAAAACTGCAGGATTTTATCTGAATATTCAGTGTAGGGTTAGTGTCTGAGTAAAACGGAGTGTCACCTCACATTAGTTAAGCTTTAGAAATAAAAGCACATACAATGTCTAAAAGCTGTAATGAGCAGTGTGTAGCCAACACCTCTGTTTATTCAGTTCTGAGCTCAAAAGTCTTTACTAGAAATGTTTAGAGTGTTTTTTCACAACATATCAGCACATCTGAAAACAGGTTTTTAGTCTAAGTTTAGAGCAGATTTAATCAGAATATAGATGTATGACACTCTTACTGTTCTGACTCTGTTGTTGCTGAGTTTGTGCTGAACAGAAGTCTGTGTAACACTTTGGTAATAAATAATTTTAGATGTGTGTGATTAGTAAAAAGTCAGGACATGTCAGACTACATCAGAGTGTGTGAAACAGCCTCAGACTGCAGGGGGTAAAAGCAGGAGATCATGTGGAATAATAATGTATGTGTCTTTAAAGTGATTAAAATCAATTCTACTGCAGATGTCTGATATTTCACAGTTCTAGTGTTTCAGTTATTACAGATTTCACAGAACCGGACTGCATTTCACAATAGATCTGCATTTAAGTGCAGTCTTGAACCCTGCAGACAATGTGCGCACACACACACACACTCAGCAGTCACATCAAATCAAATGAAATTTATACATAAAGCAGCTTTACAGGCTTAGTAATGAACACAAAATCCTCAGTGAGCAAGCCAACGGCGACGGTGACAAGGAAAAACTCCCTCAAAGCTGGAGGAAGAAACCTGGGGAGGAACCGGGCTCACATGGGGGACCCATCCTCCTCTGGTCTACTATAAGTTTGTGATAAATCACAGAATCCTGTGATGCTGCTGTCGTGTTCAGGTGAACTGATGTGATGACAGTAGCGGGACATGAATGATGATGATGGTAATTATGGTAACAGCCTGTAAAGTCCATATAAAGTTGATTGTGGGCAGTAGTGTAGGGCACCTGGAGCAGGTCACAGTAGTTGGTTGTTGGTGGGCAGCTGGTCTAAGGTGGCATCATGCAGACAGACTGATTTACTATCACATGACTTACCCAGTAAAGTGTCTGTGGGTGAAGTTCTCAGGACGGCTGTAGCCTCATGTAAAAGTCTCACCACTGTCGGCCTCCTCTGTCACTGAACATGTCCTGTCACATGACTGAGTGACCACAGAAAGTCAAAGAACTGCTACGTTCTGTTTTCAGAACCTGCAATAAGGTGCAAACAGTTCAGTTAAGAACTTTCACAGTAATTTGGGGCAGATGGTCTGTTTCACAGGAAAAGACTTTCACGGTGAGTTTGTTTGTAAAAGCTCTGCACAAACTCATGTCACAGACTTCACAGGAGGCCTTTTTTAACATAAAAAAGAGAAGACCGAACGTCTTCAGTATTATACTCGACACAGTCGCACCATAAAACTGTCCAATCATGTCAAAACGTCTGTTTTTATAACCACTCCATTAAACAGACGTCTTTTAAATGTCAACAATATTCATTATGAAAAAAACCCAAAATCTCAACAACAACACTGGTGCAGTGACACCACAGGCACATTTAACGTTTAGCAGTTCTTATATGAACTGCTCAGGCAGCGGTACATTATGAAAGCAGCCATGATGTTGGGCTCCTTAAAGTGAACGGGCCTTGTTGGCCGGCCCTGAACGCTGTCAGGCTGCATAAACAAACGTCTGATGAATAAGCTTTCATTACAAAGCAGGTCTGACACACTGTGATGTATTTGAGGTTTGTCAACCACAAAAGTTCATCAGCTAATAATAGACGTGAGGAACATGGTCCAAGTAGAGAAGTGACAGTGCAGGAATGTACCCAGTGAAAGGACAAGTGGTACACGAGGACGAGTGGAGAGAAGGAAACATGGACAAAAACAGGACTGTGGACTCTGTTCCATTTTTGGATAAAGTAACATTTATTTCTATTTTATGTTGATGCTTCTAACCATCAGCGAGATTTCTTTAGCTTCAGTACCGCCGAGTCTCGGGAGGAGAGTGGTGATATGATACATGTCATAGAGGTTCTGATTCAGTATACTGTGTTACTCTAAACAAGGCAGCGTTGTGGTTTTCAGGTCTATTTTTAGGAAAACTGTCAAAATATCCAAACAGACAAGGAAGAAGGAGCCGGAGAAGATCTTCACATGTCAAAATTTGCCTTTTCAGACAAAGACTACACTGGTTCTAGATAGAAAAGATGCTGAAGTGAGAATTACATGAACACTTTCTCTTCCGGGTGAAGAATATGCTCAGAGATTTTGGGAACCTGGGCCCAGAACCGTAGCTGTGAATTGGCCACATGTACACTTAGACACGTAAAGGTTACTCAGTGGCTCTGGACTTGAAGCTGCAGTTCTCCTGTAGAAATGTCAGAAATAGATGGAGAGTGGGCTGAGCCTCAACACTTTATGAGGAAATGTGATTCGCTGTTCTTGTCAAGGAAATCTCAAAGATAGGAGTGTAAGAGTGCAACTCTACCCACACACACAAGCCTCTAGACGACGCCTGAGCCCTCTCGTCACTCACTACTGAGGTCTATATCGGCAACTTTGTCGTTTGATGGACATGCGTGGGCTCCCGGTCCAAACTGCAGTGTAGCAGCTGAGCAGGCAGATGACATCACTCAGACTTTGTCACTTTATACCACAGCAGCACATTCATGCCATCTCTTTGTTTAGTGGTTTGTCTTGTACTGACACACACTTCATACACACCGACCTGTAAACAGCCTCCAAGACTGAAGAGACAAATGGATGTCTGATTTTAGACAGTTTTGCTGGTGCTCAGGCTAGAGATTAGTGATGGGTAGACATAGCAAAACTGTCGATACTGTCACTGAATACTGACACCTGCTGGACGTTAAAAATCCCTGCAGCCAACCAAATCGACAGACTGATTTGATGACCTAGTCTATACAATAATAATACTTAAGTCATTGTATTTTATTGTATATTATATTAATAATAATAATGGATTGTATTTATAAGCGCCTTTCACAACACTCAAGGACACTTTACAAAATAATTAGCGAAACTTAAAGAAGAACACAAAAAAGATTAGAGATTTTCACATATTCATGGCAGCTCATTGCATGACACGAACACAGTGAATGGAGATAATGAGAAAGAGAGGAGAGAATGAGAGAGAGATGATGAAAGAGAGAGGAGAGAATGAGAGAGATAATGAGAAAGAGAGGAAAGAATGAGAGAGATAATGAGAAAGAGAGGAGAGAGATAATGAAAGATGATGGGAGAGAGAGAGAGAGAGGAGAGAATGAGAGAGATAATGAGAAAGATAGGA
>BRDA01049381.1:0-10954 GCA_036984385.1 Crenuchus spilurus | reverse complement strand
ACCCAATTCACCTGACCTCCATGTTTTTGGACTGTGGGAGGAAACTGGAGACCCCGGAGGAAACCCACGCAGACACAGGGAGAACATGGCAACTCCGCTCAGATGGGGAATCGAACCCAAGACCCCAGCGCTGAGAGGCGAACGTGCTAACCACTAAGCCACCGTGCCGCCCTTCAGAGGTTGTATTTGGATAATGTTGAGTACACATTTGAGGGTAAGGTAAAGTAAATAAAAAGCAAAATTTCCCTGGTTTCTCCAGTACATACACAGAAATATTGAGTATTTATATGAGTACACTGGCTGCTCATTACCTTGTAGAGCCTGTGTCTAAGTGTCTAAGAAGCTGCAGTTCTCCAAATAAACCCTTAACAATGACCTTCTTCATCTATTTTATCTCATGTTACTGAATATTGCTAATTGGTGCTGCTATTTATTATAAGTAATGTGAACGTTTTATTTAGAATCTATTTTTTTAATGTAATGTGGGAAAACACTGATTTAATATGTACTTGTTGTTTTGAAAGTTCAGGAAGCTCATACTGTACTGTCAGCAGACATAGCACCTGCAATGCTAAGTAGGTCTGGGTCTGGTTAGGACTTGAATGAAGAGCTCCAAAAAAAAGCTTGCGTGTCTGCTGGCAGTGGTGTTGGTGTGAACACAGAAGGTGCTATTCCTGTGCTATTCCTGTGTTCTATGTGGATCCCAATGCCCCAATACAGTGAAAGGGGCACTGCACTGTACTGTACAAATAGCGCCATCTTTTGGATGAGATGTAAACCTGAGGTCCTAATTTCTGAAGTCAAAAAAGATTCCTGCTCATTTTCCTTGAACAGAGTCAGGGTGTTACCCCGATGTCCTGGCTAAATTTCCCACTCCTAATCATCTCCATCTTCAAACCCTGGATTAGTCTCTCGTCACCTCTCTGTCTAAATGGCTAATGTGTGGTGAGTGGTCTTCAACAGATTTGTATAACAAATTCACAAAATCAAACCATTTTGGGCTTTTTAGATTACTCCTAATGTTTTTTTTTTTTTATTTTGTATACGTAAATCCAAAAAAAAAGCCTAAATGTGTAGCAATTTGGGTATAAGTAGGCCTTTGGTGTGTCCCAGAAATGAATAGACTTAATAGAGGAAACTCCATTCTGAGTTTTTGGGGAAATTGTGAAACTGGGGAAGTAACATAAGGCTTTTACCCAGTTGCACCACTCAGAAGCACCTTTTTGAACTTTTGTAACTATAATAACCTACTAGATAACATCACATGACTTTTTAACATACAGCATTCCCATTTTCTAGTAGGATCATGGCATTAAGTCATTATTAATGAAGATAGTACATTTAGATAAACAGGAGTATGTTAGAGTAACATTCCTCTTACAGTACCTGTCTGTTCTTCTCTCTTCTTTAGGAAATTCTTGTATGACTAATGTCACATTTCTATGCTGATAGTTCTCATATATTGGATTAGACGATGCTGGCTGGTTATGTCCAGTATATCCAGTGTATACTGAATGAGGTGCTGTCCCATGGTCCTGATCGGTGCTCTTGATTTTTCCAGATGATAAAGCTTTTTTTGACTTCCTGTATCTTAAGTAAATTGTTACTGTGATCACAATCCCCAAAATTATAATGATGATAGGCAAAGTAACAGCAAGTGCAACTGAAGACTCATTTGAATGCTTGCAGTTGGTGGTAGAATTGTTTCCAATGACACAACTGAAATTTGAAGCCATTATCTGGAAAAGATACAAAGAAAAAATGTCAATGAAGATACTGTAATCAGATCAGTTATTAGAAATGCAATTGTATCAAAACTTTTTAGCAAAATGTAGAATTATAGTACACTTTACAACATACGTACCATGTACTGCAAGGCAAACCTTTGTCTCTTGAGATGTGCTGGCAACATTGACAAAACACATGCTTGCAGTTCCTTTTTAATACAGACGGTTCTTCTTTCTACATTTGAATTACACAACTTGGGAAATACCCGTTATTTTCAGCTCTAAATTTTGCTTTCCTGTTAAAACTCTCAGCATTGATTTTCCTAAAATAGATTAACAAGCAGTACAATATCCTTTTAGACCCATATATATCATACAGAAAAAATCAAAACCATATCTAATAAACCTTGAGTAACCAAACATCTGAACAAGTTTTTAATGTTAACCATTTTTAATTATTTTATGTACAACATTAATGAATGGTGTACATATCTACTACATATCAACTATTCAACACAAGGTAGTTGTAGATATTTTATTCAATATAGCATGACTTTTGAAATTATTCATGACAATTATTGTACATTGTTACACTCATGATTTCATCTCCACTTTTGAAATATAATTATTTTAACTTTCTACAGTTATTTTTAAATAATCAACAGCGCTGTCCATTGTTCTAAACACATCTAATGGTCACACTGTTTTGATGAGCTCCTATAGTTTATCTACACTGGTGCTTCAAAGTAAAATATTAGACTTGGTCATTTATTTATTGAGGAAAATGGTCCAATGTAACATGTCTGTGAGTGTAAGTATGTGAAACTTTAGGATTAGCAGATAACTTCAAGGTGAAATTTGAGTCAGGTGTTCTCTGAGGACCTCAGAAGAATTGTTGGTGCTCATCAGAATGAAAAAGGTTTAAAAAACATCTCTAAAGAGCTTGAACAATTCACAGTCAGACCTATTATGTACAAATAGAGAAAATTCAAGACTATTATTACCCGTCCCAGGAGTGTTTGACCAAGAAAGATCACTCCAAGAGCAAGCCATGTAATAGTCAGTGGGGTCAAAAAGGAACCCAAGGTAACTTCATGAGTGCACCATCATGGGAACACCAAGCAACAAATCAAGCTGCTGCTCTCCAAAAAGAACACTGACGCCCATTTGCAGTTTACTAAAGATCAAGTAACAAGTCAGAAGGCTATTGGAAGATGAGACCAAAATCTTTTTTTTTTACATGAGAAGAATTATGTTTGGAGAAAGGAAAACCTTGTTTTCCCAGCATCAAAACCGCATCCCATCTGTGAAACACTGTGGTGGTAGTATTATGGTTTGGGCCTGTTCTTTGCATTTGGGCAAGGATGGCTTGTCATCACTGATTGAAATCCTCCAAGCTGCTGTGGAGGACTGATGAACAAATACCAGAAACATTTAGCCACTGCAGATTTTCAGTTATTGTGTCATAAGCTGGTCACACCAGAAACATAAAACAAAAGTTCCATATACCTTTGCCACTCACAGATATGTAATATTGGATAATGTTCATTAATAAATAAATGACCATGTATATGGTTTTTGTCTCATTTGTTTGATTTGGTTCTATTTATCTACTTTTAGGATGTGTGATAAAAACATTTTAGGTAATCTATGCATACATATACAAAATTCTCGGATCAGCTTTTCACGATGTTTCACACTAACTTGAATGAGCACCACTTAGAAATGAAATCATAGTTAGAAATGGGAATAAGTATAGTAAATAGTATACAGTGCATGGTTATATATTTATTTATTTAATTGATGGTGCTATTATAACACACACACACACACACACACACACACACACAAACACACATCACCACGATATTCAACTCTTCCATATCTCAGAATGTATTGCTCTTCTTATCATTCCAAGGGAAGTAAATCCAATGCTACATAAATATAAAATAAACTGTAATTATGGTAGTTGAATTTGAATGTTTTTTTTAGTAATGCCTTGCAGATCAAATAAAATGATTAACATATTCAAGATCAATATTAGAATCTATGTGATAACACAAAATATATTTCATAATAAAGGTGTGACTTTTACAGGAGAAGACAAAAGTGAACTTAAGCTGAGACCAGAAAAGACAGAAAATATGAACTATTGTGTCATTTTCTTCTTTCTAAACTGTGCACATTTGTTGGACTTCCTCGGGAGCGCCCTCTACCGTCTGACCAGAGAGGAAGACATTATCAAGTAGCAGTTCTCTGCCACAAGGGGGCTCTGCGAGCACGGTTACGTAATGACGTTTGAGAGTTCCAACTTCCCATAATGCATCGGGGAAACGTTTTGATCCAGTTCACTTCATGAAGTCGGGGAGGGTTACTCAACGCTATGAAGCGGAGAGAAACGACAACTGTCGACAATTGAAATGATCGGTTCTTTTGCCAACGATCGCGTTACAAACATGCGGTTCAGATACGTGTTGAATATCCAGAGAGGTCTGTGAGTTTCTGCATTGTACGTACCCTTGAATTCGGAGGATTTTCCCCCGTCGGCCGATTCGTAGCGAGCAGGCAATGACAACGGCCTCAGCAACCCCGCAGCAGATGAGAGACCGGCTGCTGCAGGCCATCGATAGCCACAGCAATGTAAGTGGCTAACTTAGCGTGCTAGCTCAGCGTGCTACCAAGTCAGCTCTACGGTGCTAGTGGTCTCTCAGAAATATGTCATGGTTATTTTATTGATCAGAAATACATTGAAGTACATTATTGAAACCCATAACACACTATGATGCAGATAGTGTAAATAATGAGGGGCGTACGGGGAAAAGTAACCCGTCTATTTATGCTAGCAGGCTAACTTAGCCCAAGTCAACGGTCGAGCTCGCGCTGATCATGATTATTTTATTAAACAACAGCTTTCAAATGTTAAAAGTTTAACCGAGCAGGGGATTAAAACATGTGTTAAGTTAATTCCAAGAACAAAATGTGAATATTTGTTCATACACACCGTAATTAAGGCTAGCTAGCAAACTTGGCTAACTGCATCCTTTCAAACTCGTCTGCAGTGTCACCAGTTAGCTGTGTACGTTTCACTTTAATCAGTCATTTAACGTTTATTTGCACTCGGAAATTCATTGATGGTGACCCTCATTTTCAATGCAGCCGAACATTTACAACTTAAATCTGTTTTCTAGTTTATTTAAACTGATTTTAATCGGATTATTTTCCTTATTCTTGAGATTATACATTTTGCAAACAATATTTTGCTTAAAAGTGGCATTGAAAATCATTTTACATTAGTCGGTGGATATTTGGATTTTTGAAAAATGAACATATTTATTATCACCATGTACCATCATCTTTTCCATACTGAAAACCAAACATTCCCTAATATAAAGATGGAACTCGTATATCTGTCATAGCAACATTCAACATTAATTTCAAATATCCCGATAGCTGGACATAAACATTTTCACTCTAAAACCTCTCACCATTTTTTCTCTCTTAAGAAGCTTAAGAACCCTCAATGTCTTTGACCAACCAGAGGTTGTGATGGAAATCTTCAAAATAGGTGTGACGCTGTAAAACTTGCTGTTGAGTTATATGTATGTTGTACATTTGAAATGAAGAGAATAATCTAAAAAGGGAGAACTACATAAACAAATAGACTATAAAATCAAACAAAATAAACAGAAAAATAATTCAGAGACCAATTAAGATTAAATTGAGAATGGGGGGGCGTAAAATAAAATCAAGATAATAAACCAATAATAAGAATTGTAACATTCAGTTTTTACCTTGGCATTTTTTTATGCATTCACTCGTGTTTTTATGTAGCTTTCAGTGACATTCAAAATAAGTCATATTTTTATGTCCCCAATTTTGGGTTCTCATTTTTAAAAATGCCATAAAAATCACATTTTAACTGTATTAATATTGGTTATGGTATCAGAATAATAGTATGGGAATTATATTGGATCGAAAGAGAAGTTGGTGATATCACCCATCCCTATTTGCAAGATTTTCTTGCATATTTCTAATCTTAAATTGTTACCTAGCCTTCTGAATTTTAATAATTTTGAACAGATTATGTAGTACCAGGAATTAATTGATGGGACCATGAAATGTTTTTGTTCAAGCAAATTACCAAGACAACTGAAAAAGCACTATAGCACATGTAAGACATTGTTATAAAATTGATGTATTGATCTAGTTAACTGATATAGTTAACTGCTATCACTCCCTGTGAGTCAGTGGCCAAGAGTCAACACCAGTTCTCTGGCAACTTGATTCTTATGAAATCGGCTCTTTGTCAACTTAGTTCTTTGGGAGTCTGAATTCACCCTCTCAGATTACCTTTTTGCAACTGGGCAACTGTTAAACCATCTAGCTTTTGGTCTTGTATTTTGTCAAAATCAGAATCGTACGAATTGAGCATTTGGTGATCTATTCCAACTTTATGTTTACATCTTACACTGACATAGGGGTGTTTACAATGTATGCATAAACGTAACTTAATACAGGCAGTGCCATAACTGTGGTCGGTTCCAAATTTACAGACCTGAAATACTACTAAATTGGATCATGTAGGGAAAGTAAGCTTATGTTTGTTGTGTTTTCTTTCAGAGCAAAATTGTGTGTTTGGGTAGGTTTTGTATTGCATGTACAAGTCACATTAAATTGACTACAGTGGACTTGTATTTTGAAATAAAAGTACAGTCTCTAAAATCTGACAGTAGAATTGTCTAAAGCTGTTCCTGTGAGAGCGAGGTTGTACTGAGATGTGCTTTTGACAAACAAATGCAGTGACATGAGCAGCATGCGCTGACACATGAGCACAACACATACCTTGTTTATTAGGAAAGCATTTCCTCACTGCTCAGCCCACTTAGTTAAGTGCATCTTTTAAACCCAACACATGGTCAGTTTCTACTAGGGATGCATGATTGGCCTTTACCAGTAATTCAGAAACTAGATTTTTATTTATTTTTCAAAAAAACAGACTTTTTGTAAATTTTGCTCATGTTTCTGTTTGTTTATCCCACAGTATGAAATGGACAAAACCATTAGCGTCAGAAAGGTTCTGTTTACATCTGGCATTAACATCCATCCTGGGTGATCCGATCATAAGTGGTTGACACAAAGTACAAGTGTGACTGGATTACAGTGCATGTCAATGATGCATTGTAATCCAATCACTCACGCCATTTTTTGGGGTGGACACAGGCATATTTGATCACACTATATATGTAGTGTGACTGTCAGAGCATCTCATTGTGTCTTTGACGGCAGTAAGCAACACCTGTATCAATCGTGTCTCTGCCCTAACCAGTCTGTACCATGAGACTATTTTGAAGCTGTGCCATCCACCATCTTCCGAAGTTAGTTGAGCAGCAAGCTAAGCTAATGGATAAAGGCAACAAATTATGAAGTCAAAATTCTAAAATGGCCCTGGAACACAAACAAAACTTGCTAATCATTTTGGTATGTGTGCTATGCCCCTCCAGTGGAAGTGATGTGAGAAATCCAATCACAAGTGGTCACAGAAGATGGATTTAAAATGCCAGGTGTGTGTACCACTATGCATTTTGACAGTCATTTGTGATTGGATAATGTGAGATGCATGTTAATGCCAGATCTGAATGGATCCAGAGTGTGTGATCTAAGTGATGTGATCAAGTTCAGCTTTTCTCTTTATAAAAATGAGTGGAGAGGATATAACCAATAAGAAACCTGTTATTGCATCTGATGGCATGCACTGCATTGACCTGTCAGAGGGTTATGTTGACTTTAGGGCTGCAGCGTTCAAATATTTTAGTAATCAAGTATTCTATCGAAAATTCCTTCGATTAATCGAGTACGGTAATCGGATAAAAACTTTTGACTTTGCTTAAAGAGCAAACGCACAAGCGAAAAATTTTAAAATAAATTTTACTTAACAATGAACAACCAAGTTTTTCTTTTTTAGGTAAGTTTTATTTCTTAAATAATTTCTTTTAAAAAATGTTAATGTATAACATTTTTATATTCTGTTCCATATATGCCTGAAATTAGACATGGGTCCTGAGAGCTTCATGCCCTAAACAAAATATTGAAGCTACTTGCACATCCAAAGTCAGAAAGCAGTCTTGCCCTCTTTCCAATGGCATGTACACCAAAGGATTTGAAAACAGAACTTTACTTTTTTGATCCAGGACAGTGCACATTCCAAGGAGTTTGCTCTCTTCATGTTGGCCATCAGCACATACAATTAATTAAATAAATGATTACTCGAAGCAGAGAAAATTCCTCAATATTTTCTGTAATCGAGTAACTCGAATTACTCGACGAATCATTTCACCCCTAGTTGTCTTTACATTGAAAGTTGATCACAGCAATGTTTGAGTTCAGGGCTGAAACAATTTCTGGAGAAACTTGAGTAAGGCTTTAAGGGTTTGTTTAGTCCATAGAACAGTGTACAGCTCAGTGTATTTTGTCTTTATTGTTATTGCATCCATACATCTTTGGTAATGGCAGCAGCTCTGATATGATTGGCTATCTAACAGCATATGTTACAGTGGGAAACAAAAGTTCACCCATAGTCTCTTACTGTGAATAGATAAGTAACTAAAGATTAACTGGTTTAAATATGGCACATTTTAAATATTTTAAGCCATAGTATTTTTTTACTTTTTCTGTTTTTACAATTTAAAAATAATGCAACAGGAAAAGGCGCTGAAGCAAAAAAATTTGGTCACCTTGCTCTTTTTTTTGCCATCCAAGAGTCTTTAAATTCTTGATTGAGGGGATTGTGTCCTTCCTTGTACAATTAAAATGGGTCAAAACAGTTCATCTTGCTTTAAGTGTTGAAATTTTTGGAAATGCGGCCTACTGTACAGTGTCCAATTTTGGGACCAATGAGGTTAGCAACAGACTCCCAGACACAGCCGTGTAGGCACAGCATGCGCAGGGAAACAATGCAAAATGCAGCGACAGGGCTTCAGTGATTTTTCCCATGTGCAAGCGGCCATAATGTGTGTTAAAAGCTAAAGCTTACATCACTGTGGGGCTGTGTCTCTAGCTCTGTACAGGGCAACTGATATTGTTTAATCTACACAGCTTTCCTTTCTCGTTAACAGCACAAATCCCAAATTACTTTGTATTCCTTACATAGTGCACTATTTTTAAAACAAACACCGGTGTCATTGAACGTCAAATAAATGTTAAATATGTAATTGTCTACTGCTGAATGTAAATGGTTTTTGGTCTGACATCTAACTGTTTGGGTGGAGGTGCTACTATTTCATGACCCACAAAGAGCACTAGATAGGGAAGGAGTTATTTGTGAATGGGGGATAGTAAATGCTGTGCATGCAACCCTAAGCACTGCAGCTATGCAGAGGGAAAGAACAGTACATTGGTAACAGAAAATCAACAGAGTACAATCCATTAGAGTTTTGTTCAGGCACCTTAAATGTTGCCTTCTCGTTTCAGCACAGTCTTTGTACTAAACTGCTGTTTTCATAAGAAGTAGATGTTTTTTTGGTAGTTAACCATGGGATGGCAGTGTTTATCCTAGAGCACCGCACACGTATACAATCTCAAAACGTTGGGATGGTAAAGCTTATACCACTTTGTAATGTTGCCATTCTTTATCACATCTACAGTATGGATGATACCAAGCAGTTAAGTGTTTCATTATTTTGTCCCATTCTTCCTGCAAACACATCTTGCATTGTGGAACAGGACATTACAATAATAACAATCACATTATTTGTCATTAGTCCAGTACCCCTATCGTCGTCTTCTGCAACCATGCATTTGTAATATGTGTAGCATTGTCCTGTTTAAGAAGTCATTTGTATTTTTCTTTAATAATGCTTCCATTACAGATGGGAGGGTTCTGTGATGTTTGTCCAGCTTAGACTTGCACCCTTGCCATTTACGAACTGAAATTCCTATAGATTCCTTGAATCATTTAATGGTATTCACTGCAGAGGGAAAAATATGCAAATCCCTTAAAGTATTTCTTAGATTTTATCATGTTCTTTTGTTGACAAATTAAAAATACTCCACCTATCTTTGCTTCTCAAATACTCTTTTGTGCATACTGTTTTTCTACCAAATCATGTTGACATTACCTATTTGAAATCAAATCATTGTTTATTTAAAAAAAAAAAACAGCCCTAAATTTTTCCATTCCAACGTTTTTGCAAAGTGTTTCAGTCCTGAAATGTAGGAATGGGTGTATCTTATCAAATTAAATGTAGTTAACTAGACAAAACATGAAATCTTTTATTTATGGGGTCTACAGTGAAATAAGTCAAAGTAAATGCAAGACATGGTTATTTCCATTTTCCATGCTGTCTCAACTTTTTCTTATTTGGTGTTGTAGAGCACAGAGTAAGACTGTTAGCTAGAGAGAAAACGATGGTGAATGTGTGTAAATCTCTGAGAACAGATCCTTCAAGGCACCCTCACCTAATTCTGCTTAGTGTGATTTCCACAGCTGATGTTATACTTCTGTACATGTAAATAAGGTTTTGCAATTCAAGGTTTTCAGGAGTTTAGCAGTTCTACAAAAAATGCTACATTTTAGCCCTGAAAAATCTGAAGTTCAAGGACACAACCATTAAACTTACAGTAGTAGAGAATTTCAAATTGAAAAGTTGCCACTACCTAGACTCGAATGGTTAATATTAGAACTAGCCTTACATGAAGAGCCATCTTGATCTTAAGAGACTGGAAATAGTTAACACTCTCAGAGCATGTGCTTGACACAGTCTTCTGTTTGCTGGCCAGAGGACTGCAATAGGACTGGACAAATAATGACATCTTGGAACTTGTTGTAAAGCTGAAATATCACAGTTGGAACATTTATTTTGAAGGTATACAAATGCTAGTACTAGATGTGTAGGTTGCATTCATCATTTTTTTTTTTTTTTAAGAAAAAGGCTAAAAGTTAACATGAATGAGAGTTAATGTGAATCAACATAAGTGAGAATTTAGTAAGTAGTCTCAGAAGAACATGTCTATCAAATACTAGACATGTGATGAGGGATGGAGGCTGGGATGAAGTATAAGCTTACTTGAAAATATGTTGGCAGAATATTTGTCATTTCCAGTAACTGTAATTATCACATTATGCCCAAAATATTATTTGTGAACTTTTAGTGTATGGTATGCTGTCTACAAAACTAACTTTGACTGAAATTTTTATACCAAAATCTGTCAAAATATGGTTTACTGCAGAA
>BRDA01049380.1:0-39300 GCA_036984385.1 Crenuchus spilurus | reverse complement strand
TTTTTTTTTTTAAGCCAAGGTAGTTAATTGTTAGCAAGTTGTTGCTGTGATACCCCATGTGGTTGATTGGTTGTTACATTGGTTGAGTGTATTTGAGTCCTTGTGACATTTGAAGGGTGCTAAAAAAATTGCACCCCATTAATAAAAGTTAATTTGTTTCAGTAATTCAATTCAAAAAGTGAAACTAGTGATTCATGCAAAAGGAGCCCCGACCAAGTATTGAGTGCATATACTGTACATAATTTTCAGTAGAACAACATTAGTTTAATACAGGTATTAAGAATCATTTTTGAATTGGTCTTATATAATCTAATTTTTTGAGATACTATCTTTTAGGGTTTTTGTCTGTCTGCTATAAATATCAACATTGAAAGAAATGAACAGTTGAAATGGACACACTGTATGTAATGAAATAATGAGTTTCCATGAGTTACTGTATGAAAACATAGTAGTTGTGCATTGCTTAAAAAAATTTTACATTGCTGATACCATTTGGGCTGATACTCGCAAAAAGCAACCAGATTTTAGATTCGATTTTTATTTGTTGTATGGTGTAGCTGCCACTTGGAGCATCTGCAATATCACATCAAATGCAACAAAAATAGAGGCAATGCATATCTATTTTTGGGTAAGAATTTTGACAGTATGATGTAATTACCATCCTAAACATTTGCAAATTAGGTACCTTTTGTTTAAATTGTTGTATAAAAAAAGGAAATGCAAAGTGTTTACATAGGCTCTGAATGCCTTTAGGTACCCTACTAAAGTCTCAATTCAAACCAAGGCTTATTTGAATGATGTATTTTCTTTTTCTTTTCAATGCAGGAAACTCGTCTAGGAAAACTTATTAATGATGTGAGAAAAAAGACAAAGGATGAAGACCTTGCAAAACGTGCCAAGAAGCTCCTTCGAAATTGGCAGAAGCTAATTGAACCCAGCCAGAGTGACACTCCATCTCGAGGAGTGCTAGGTGGCCAAGGCTCAGCCAATGGCGGTTCTCACCCCTGCCGAACAGACACCTCTGTGCCCCCACCAAGCAAGATTGCCCCTGAACTTAAAACTAGAAATGACATCCATAATACTTACTCACCTGTGGCAGAAAAACCAAAAAGCAGAAAACACAGGGACCAAAGGGATAGTCCTCATCTACCAACTAAAATGTATAAAACCTTCACACAAGTGCATATGTTTTCTTCTACCCCACCATCAAATGGAATTGGTGGCAGCCCAGAGCCTCTCCTGGAAAAAGATGATACACCTTCTGACAGAAACCACCCAGAACATCTTGAGAATGACAGACAAAGTAGAATCCCTGTCAATGCTGTTAAGCCTCATCCAAGCTCTCCTGGGCTTACCAAACTTCCTAGCACTTCTTCCTTGCTTAAAACTTCAGTGTTACAGCAGCAAACAAGAATAGTAGGAGAAGGAGCTGATAAACATCAACCCAGTAGTCCTCCTTATGCATCTTTAAGTCCACGCAATGTAACACCAGAAACAGTGACTAAGAGGTCTTCAGCATATGCATCGAAAGGGACTCTCCAGAGCCCATCTCAGAATTCAGCCCAAGTGCCCGCACTGCTGCCTTTAACATCCCCAACCCAAGTGTCTCATACTGATGGTCCCTCACTTCTAGAGGTAGAGGATTCTGTTCCCTTCCACAGCAGTGCAACACATGAGCCTTCAGAGCTGCACAGGCACAGTTTCTCTTCTGAGGTTGGTAAGAGTGAATCTGAAGTAGTGACCTCTAACAAAAAAAGAAAGAAGTACAGGTCCAGAGACTATATGGTAAATCTTCAAGGGCAGTCCTCAGAGGACAGGACAAAGCCTGTGCGATTAAAAGAGCGCAGACTGACATTTGATCCGGTGACTGGGCAGATCAAGCCCCTCACTCCAAAAGAATCTCACCAAGAAGAGGAGTACCAGGGACCACCAGTTTATGAGCCTCCTAGGACTGAGATAACCCAGCAGAGGACACCCACAACGGCCCCTAATCCATTCCAGCAGACAAACTGGAAAGAGCTGTCCAGAAATGAAATAATTCAGTCTTATCTTAGCCTTCAGAGCAATGTTCTTACTTCGTCTGGAGCACAGACACATGGAGCACATTTTTTCATGACTGAGTATTTGAAACGGGAGGAACATGATGTTAAAGGATCAAGAAAGACGCATGTTTTAGTACCAAGCAGCTCTAACACAGAACTCCCTGGGTTAAGTCGGGAGGTGACGCTTGAGGACCTTCACAGAATACACACAGAGCACTGGCCAGGGGTGAATGGTTGTTATGACACCAAGGACAACTGGTATGATTGGACAGAGTGTATATCTTTGGATTCTCATGGTGATGAGACCAAACTGAATATCCTGCCATATGTCTGCCTAGACTGAGAAATCAGCAGCTCTCATGGCTTTACATACAAGTTTTCATTGCTCCCACTGTGAGTTTAGTGACAGAACTTCTGTCTGTATTCCGCTCTGGAGTTTTCTGAGGGGTCGATTTAAAAAAGGGGGCTTTTTAAAATAAACGGTAATTGAAAAGATGTCCTGTTTGTAATGTGCTGCTACCAACAATAATTTGCAAACAAGAGTTGTAAATAATGGCTCAGTGATATTTGTGGGCAAGGTTCTGCACGTGTGTGTATAGGAGTCCGTGCAAGCACTAAGCAGTGCAGATAGGGTTGAAAGCAAGACAAAAAACTTGTTTGGCAGTTACAAAGAGCTTTATGTGACAAAGAATAAATTATACTTTTTTATCATGTATGCATCTATTTATTTGACTTTTTCTCTTATTGTTTACCAGAAGGTTTATCAGCTAAGATCTGCAAATGATACTCATTAGTCTTTTTATTTGTGATGTAGATGAGATGTAGACCCTTTTTGTCTCTTGTGTGCTAAAGATGGTAGCCACCAACATTCCATAACTTTGTTGATCACATTTTTCTCAGTTTAACGTGTAGAATTCCTGGCGAGAAATGCAATCTATTTTTAGAAAACTTTGAACGAAAACTACGAAATGCCTCTCTTCTAAGAAAATTGTATAAATATGTACATTTGTCAAAGAAATTTAAGGTCTTTCATTTACGCCATGCCCTTTGCACAAACGCAAAGTGAAGAATGAGCAACAGAGGGTGCTAATACACATCATACTGTGAGGAGAGGGAAGCAGAAAATGGTAAAATGCTGGAATTACACTTACCATTCCTTTTAGATGTTGGTTGGAAAAAAAAATACATTTGAGAGCCTTAGTGAATGTAGGGCACTTTTTTTAGTGTTTTCTTTTTATCTTTTCAGTTTTGTTCACCCCCCCCACACAAACAAAGTCAGCGGCTGCATTGCAGTGTCTGCATGTCTGTACATAGTTCTTGCAGTCCATGTAAAACTTAAGTGTTGGTTTGTTTAGTGAGATGCTTTGTAAAAATGTGCGTTTTAAATTAATCATATTTGTTTTCGCTGACCGCTTGGGCTCATCTACTGGACGTGGTCATATTACAATGCATTTCTTGACGCACCATGCATCTTGGTTTTGTTTCTAGTTCCTCCCTCAACCAAACTTTCATTTTGATGCCTTGCCATTGATTCTGGGGAAAAAAAATTTGTGAATGCAGTGAAATTGATTTGCTGCTGACTTGCAAACACTGTGCTCTGCTACCTTCGTCCTACCGATGTGCCTTTTGATGTTTAAAATTTTTTTTTTTTTTTTTTTTTTTTTTTTAATGGCTGCCGCTAGCTTCACTTGGTGAAAAGACAACATAACCTTGTCAAATATTGCAGGGATATGCATTGTGTTTCAAGCAATGGCAATCTATTGAACTCGAATCACGAATTTGCAATAAAAACAGGCCAAATTATTTTCATCTGATCACTTGATCAGTAACTTTTGTTCAGTGTTCAACATGACTCATTTGTTTAAAATAAATGAATTGACACGTTGCAATTATGGTACTTTTTCTGTTAGTAATTGCTGTTTCCTTTGCGTTCTTACATAAGTGAATGTGGTCTTATTTATTTTTATTTTTTTGAGGGGGGGATTGCTGCATTCATTTTTGTGTTTATGTAACATTGTATCCATGACGAGCATTTTGTGAGAAAGTAGTTACACTACTACCGAGTATGGAAGTCTACTTGATGCATAGTGGAACCCTAACCTTACAAATTGGTGGTCTCTCACTTTGATGAGATACAACTCGTGTAACTTATGTAATCTTTGATTAGGTCTTAGGACACAAGTGATGTGAGGCCTTTCCTTGATCCAGAGTAGCTCTAGTTGTCTTTCTCTTTCATGTGCATTTACTTTAGTTCTCTCTCAAAATTTATAGAAACAGTTTGACATGGTAGTATGTCCAAAGTAAAACCCAATTCTGGGAAATATGTCACATTCAATTATGTGCTGTGTATATGCCACAATTAAGGTAAATACTAGTGATAACTGAAAGATGATAATCTTTATATAGCACCTTTTATACGTAAATGCAGCTCAAAGTGCTTCACAGAGTGCTATGACAAAGAAAAAGGTAAAAACTTAGTTTATGGAATAGAACTGTACAATTAAATTACAGAATAAAAGTCAGCGTTGATATAGTCATTATTTTATTACAAAATGAAAATCAAATGACAAATCAAAATAAGAGTTTATAATAGTATGTCTTCAGCTACCTTTTAAATTATTGTACTGATGTTGACTGTCAAATCTATTTTAAGAATAATTACAAAATGCTGCTTGCCCAGTTCTCTATTTAACAACCTTTAGTATTGGTGGTAACAATACTCTTTCCAAATATGCATTTAGAAAAAAATAGATGGGCTGGGTTTTCGCTGGCGAGGTCAAAAATAAATCAGTAAACATGAACACCCCATTCTTTTAAACTATAACACTAAGAAAAGACAGCAGTGACCATTCCTGTTTTGCTTTTAGGGATGAGGCCAGTAGGTATGTCTGCTTAAAGGCATCCTCACACAAAATTTCAGCCAATTATCTCTTAGACTTTCAAAGATATAGCATACTGGAAACTCAGTTTATTTGTGTCACAAGGTATTAATAAATCAGAAATAAAGGTTTGTCCAAACAAATCTGAATCTAACAAATTAATACTGAATGATGATCCCGGCTAAAGTCGCAATGTTTACAATTGGCTGAAAACATGAACTGCTAACGTTTGGTGGATGGGTACATGAGCTCAAACATTTTTACAATGAAGAAAAGTAGTTCAGGACCTGAAAGACACCCAACAAGAGGTAGAAGTAGTTCTGCATCAGGATTCGAGGGCTCCGGAAACCCATTTTTTGGGGTGAAATCTGTAAATTCCGTGAATGCCTTGCTGCACAATTTTTTTTTTTTTTAATGAAAACATGCTATGATAGACTTCAGACTATTATCTTTCATTTACAGCAATAAAACCAAGACTTTTGTTGGAAATATAACGGATAAGTTTTCCCAGGCGGGGTCATATTTAGATAATTTATCATAGCAAAACCACATTTATAAGACTGTTATACACATACATACCCAGAATGCTGAAATAAGCTAGACCACCAGCAGAAGGGTTGATGCTGCTCAGGTGCTGGATTAGCTGGATACTCAGCATATCACTGTTGCAACACATGGGTTTAGCTGGTGATCATACAAACCTATGATGCTGTTGTAGTGTTCAGGTGCACCGTGACAGAATGTAAGAATGGTAGTAATAATAGTAGTAGCAGCAAACAGAGTGCATATAAACATCAGTGTGGTCGGTAGTTTACGGCATCTGGAGCAGGTCACAGTAGTTGGTCGTTGGTGGGCAGCTGGTCTAAGGTGGCATCATGCAGAGATAGTAGTCAATCTTCCATCAGTGTCGGGCCAGACTTCTGGGCAATCATTCACTTGGAAAACAACAGAGATGGAATTAGTACTGTTTGGGTTTATAGAGTACAAGGACTATGAAACATATCAGTGTGTCTTATGACTCTGGCAGAAATATTTAAAACAGCCTACCAAAAAAGATTAAACAGACAGCTCCCTGTGACACTGGCATCCCTCTGCTCAACCTTCAACAAACCTGAGCGAACGCGTGAGTGGCAGTAAGACACCCCCAACATCTCAGTTTAAAGATAAAACCCTGGATCTGCATACTTCCTATAACAGAAAGTACTAATTACCAAAGGTTAAACTAATCAACCAAATTTTCTGCCTAAACTTAAAGGTTGAGACTTTGGCTGAGTCTGGGAGGTTTTTCCAGAGTTGAGGGGCTGTAGAAGTAAAAGCTCCTCCTGCTGCTGTATACTTGTAACTATTAAGAAGCTACCACTCTGTGATCTAAGTAAACAAGATGGTTTGTAATAGGAAATGAGGTCTCGTAGATACTCAATTCGGAATTTAAATGGAAGCTAATGTAGTGCTGATAGAACTGGGCTAATGTGATTACATTTTCTGGTTTTAGTAAGAACCCCAGCTGCCACATTTTGAACTAATTGAAGTCTATAGGTTTCTGCTGGAACATCCTGATAATTGAAGTCTTGAAGTAATGAAAGCATGTCGTAATATTTCTGTATCATGTTTGCTTGAAAATATTGCGAAGATGTAGAAAAACTTGTTGTGTTGGTCAAGTGATAAATCAGATTCAATGATGACACCAAGATTTTTGGCTGCTAAACTAGGTTTAACAGTGAAGTGATCCAGATTTAACCTTAAGTCTGATCATTTATTTATTGTGGTCTGAGAATAAGAACCTCTGTTTTGTCACTATGTATAAGGAGGAAGTTATTTGACATCCAGCATTTCATATCTTTTACACAATCCTCCATTTTCTTTAATATAATTTTGTCATCAGGTTTTGCTGATTTATAAAGTTGTGTATCATCTGCTTAGCAGTAAAAATTAATGTTGTGTTTGCTTATAACTTGTTGCCTAATATCAGCATATAAAGTGTAAATAAAAATCCTAAGATTATGGAAATCCATATCATAATTCCACTAAAAGTACTCTATTATTATTTTATTTGGTTTCAATCAATAAAGTCAGATATTCTGAGCATGCTTTGTTGACTGCTTTTCTATATCCAGTAAAGCTGTCAGATCATACAATAACATGGGAGATTTGCAAATGCTTATTTATACATAAAAAACTAACAGGTACCTGTAAAATATAGTCAAAAATTAAGAAAGAACAAGCTATCCTTTCCTGTCATACATATTGCATAAAGAGTTTAACTGGCATTTTCAGTAGGCTATATTTATGTTAGTCAATCACCACGTTTCTTCTGCTATCATAAGGCTATTTCCACTGGTGCATCAGAGATTAGGCGCACAGGCTATTCTGCAGGCAGCTCTTGGAGGGGTGTTGGCTGCCACAAAATGATTCAATTCAGTATCTATTTTGGGTCAGTTTCAGCTTGTGTGCTGAATGTTTATGTGCTTTTCAGTTTGATTTTTTTCAGGATTTGTAAACTGTAGTTACTGGCATTTTTTCCGGACCTGGCAACCCAGTTGGTGGCGATTTTTTCGGGACTTGGCAACCCCAAAGAGCGCATTTCGGCCATATTTTGACACGGCAGATTCTTCGCTACAGCGTTATAAAACAAGTTGTGTTTGTTTGGTGCCTTCAGTGGCACGATTTTAATTTCCAAGATGTTTAATAGAATGACGAGTCTATGGATGGGGGATGTAAGTATTGACATGTGGGGTCACTTCACTAACATAGTTATTTCCGTTTTTAGGGGTTCCGTCGTGTGCTTGGATAGCAGTAAGCTATGCTAACTGGCTACAACAGCTGCTGGCCACGCATGAGCTATATTAGACAAATGTGTGTCAGACATACCTTTTATAAATTGCAATGGTACAGCATTCTCGTCATATTATCCGGGTTTGTAATAAAGTGCAGATGTGAGTCTGACTTTTGACTGAAGTCGATTCAGTAACGTTCAATTCTCCACTGGCTAATTTGCTAGTTTAGCTAGCTACATTCTCAGCCGTTTAATTTAGGCATGTAACCGGTTAACACATTAATTCACAAGTATTTTACGAGTACGTTAGTGTTGGCTGATTATTTTCCTCAAAAGTATAATAATTAAAATTGTAATTTGAATGCTTGAGTTTAGGCTACGATTTTATTATTTTTACGGCCTCGGTACTCCCCAACTATATTGGAAGCAGGGTTACCAGGTCTCGTAAAATCCCCCAGCCCAATGTCTCCCGTATTCCTGCCCTACACCTGCTAAACTGTTTCTCAAACTACAGAATCTTATTACAGCCGTTTGATGAAGCTATTATAATTTTCATTTATTAAAAGGACTTTTCTTTTGTATACTTCTTATATCTATACGTTATCATTCTTGAGATTGGACATTTAAAACAATTGTAACAATGCATTGTTATTTCAACTTTTTAAATGGCAAAAAAAAAACATGGGGAATTGCAGATTCTGGATATTTGAAATCTGAAATATTTTGAAAAAGTAATCTTATTAACTTTACCATTATTGTTTTTCATAATGTAAGACATTGAGAAAAAAATATCTCCATAAATATAAGCTGTTTGTTTTCTGTTAATATATCTGCTTTTTTCTTCCTCTTTTCTGTAATCTGTGTTGTTCAGAACCCAGTCCACTGAATAGTCTGTATTAGGAAGCCTACCTAAGTGGGCTCCAACACTATTTGTTCCTTTTCTACTGTGTTACTGTATTAGCATAACAAAGACAATAACCCTAAGGACACAAGTTGTTAAAAGAATAATACAGTTCTTTGTGATAAATAATAAATGTTTGGAGTAGCCAAGTCAAAGTCGTGACCTTTGTCCAATAGAAATGTTATGGAAAGACCTGAACATTGTAAAGGGTTCATACACTTCCAAGTACCACTGTACAATATTATGTACAAAATAGGTGGATGTAATGGTTGGCTTGAATGGATCTGGGTGTGCTATATATTAATAATTTGTGTGGTCCTAGTTGTTGTGTAGATTTGTTTTTGTTCTATTGTGACTAATTATGTCTTGTCTTGCAGTTAGACCCATACATGGATGAAAGCTTCATCAAGCAAGCATTCAGCACTATGGGGGAGACGGCCTATGGTGTTAAAATTATAACGCATCGTGTCACAGGGTACAACCATCTGAATTCTGAGTAGATATTTGTTCTTTATAAGCACCTTGGACAAAAATGTTACCTTCAGTGTTTAAGGTGGTAGAAACTTTAGGCTCCTGCAGATGGCACAGCATGAGGATGATCAGGCTGTAAATACTTGTGGATGTGTGACAGGATTCACTGCACTGTACCGCCTCTTCTCAATCTGAATCTGTCATTCAATGTGTGGAAAATTAGTCGCAAAAGCAGATGTTAATGATTGCATTTGGGTGTGCCAAAGGCCATAGTGTGAAGGAAATTGCTGTTTTTGCTGGTGTATTGAAGTTTCTGGTTATGCAAGTCTACCAGCAGTGGCAGAAATCACAGTCTACAGGAAATTCTTGCCTAAATTGTGGTTGATGACACACAAAGCCAAATGCCTCTTACTTGCCAGTCTGCTCCATGTGTTCACGGTATGCAGTTCCCTGTGCAGTGTTCTATCAGAAATTCTGAGAATTTGTTGTAGACTGGGTATGTTGTCCTTCTGGTTGGCCCGTATGACTGTGTGCTTTTAATATGCCTGCAAATTCAGCTACTTCCTTCACAGTATGGCTCAATTGCAATAACTCTATTGCCTTTTGTTGTTAATTTTCCACACATCAGAAGAGAGATTCACAGAGGAGTATCCACACTGTCACATGTCTGACAATAGCCAAAAAGCAAAGTTTTTATGCAGCTCTTTTCCGGAATGATGTCACCACCTTGTTTTTTTTCTTCACTCAATGTTAGTGTATGGTTATTTCCAAACATAAATACAACAAACAGCTAATTGTGCAGTTTCTATCCTCAGATTACACCAAATAAAGCCAATTATCATCAGATTTTTTAAAGTAAAATAAAAAATGGCCTTGGACATTCCCTATCAAAGCCGTCCTGCTTCAGCCCAGACTCTTGGGGTGTCAGGGTAATTTAATCTCAGTTCATTCACACTCATTCTAAGGCTTATCAGGCTTTAAGGACTTCTTTGTAAATCTCAATATATGTTTTGATTGTTTTCTTTTGATTGACATTAGGCCAGTTATTAAATAAATCCCAATAATCTATCAGTACCACCTTTTCTCAGTCTATGAATCCTGTCACGCACACCCCGCAGGTATTACCCCAGATCATCTTTATGCATCACCATGTGCAGGAATCTGGAGTTACTACCACTTAAAGGTGACTTTTTTTGTCCAGGGAACAGTTTTATTTCACATCTCTCGTCAGTTTGTTTGCAAAGTTAGGATGTATGTCACAAATTGTTTTATTCTACATGATTTCTAGTTAATGATGTCTTCAATTTGAGCTTTTTGTGGAATGTTAGTTAACTGGATGCAGTTTCATTGTGGTGTTTTATCTTTCTTCAGAGGCTCTGCTGGATATTGCTTTGTAGAATTGGCAGATGAGGCCAGTGTTGATCGATGTGTTCAGAGACTCAATGGAAAGCTGGTTCCAGGATCAAACCCAGTGAGTAATTTTGGGCTATTTTATTAGTTTTTATCTACAATATTTTGTTGTTTTTTTTTGTTTTATAACCTAAAAAATCTTTACGGAAGTTTAACCAGCATGGCCCCCACCTTAAAGTTGTGCTAAAGTATTCATAAGCAATTCCATGTATGACTAGTGCAAGTAAGCAAGTTACAGCACTTAATTCTTTCCTGAATAAAGGTGGTTGAGGCTGTTTATAAATGACTTTTGTTTGAAGCTGGTCAATAAACACTGTTAGGAACTAGCTGACGATTGGGATAAAGCCAGTACTGAGAGATGAAGGTATGTAATCATATAAATGTATTCTAACTCTAATGATATTCGCTTTGTCAAAAAAATTTTGATCTGTCTGGAAAAAGCTTAATGATTATATTTTTCTTGATCTCTCCCTTTTAGCCCAGGAAGTTCAAGCTGAACTATGCAACATATGGAAAAAGGCCTGAGCCTGGGTGAGCTAATGTTTTGAACACTTTTCCCTTTCTTTTTTTAAATAATAATTTGTTTATTCATGTTGTACTTTCACTGGTGATGTTTTCAGTTTCACTCCTCAAGACTTTTACATTTTTTGGTAATTATTATGACGTGTCAGTGCTCATTTGATTAAATCGTTTTCATTGTGCATTTATCAGTAGTCACTTGTTTTGTGTGCCGTCATTTAAATTCACTGTTTGGCTGAATTATTTCAATTTACTTTTTCATAGACCTGAATTTTCTGTTTTTGTTGGAGACCTCACACCAGAAGTTGATGATTACCAGCTCCATCAGTTTTTTGTGAAAAAATACCCTTCATGCAAAGGAGCCAAAGTTGTCACTGATCCTTATGGAAATTCAAGGTACGTGGGGGGAAATGTCATGTTTGTGACTTCCTTTGGATGTGAAGAAATAGGTTTTTGCCAGCTTGGATATCGTTTCTATTAATTTTATTCCATTTATCAGCCAGTTTTGTTTCATCTGCATTCCCAAAAAGGGGCACCACTATATATGGATGTGATTTGCCTTGTTACAGATCCGCTAAAACTATTGTTTTCCCCATATAGGGTAAGCAAGAGCAACTCACAATTGAAGTGATGCTACTTCATGTTAAAAGTAAAAGAAAAGTTTAAGTTCTACCATCAAATTAATTTCTGATGTTTGTCATTTTATGAATTTTTGAAATAAGTTTTTATACTGCATGATTCGGCATGTTGAAACAAAAAAGATAAATGCTAACAATTTAGTGTTTTATTGAATTGCACAGGGGATATGGCTTTGTGAAATTCAGTGATGAGAGTGAGCAGAAGAAAGCCCTTGAGGAATTTCAAAATGCTGCAGGCCTGGGGGGCAAACCCATAAGAATTAGTATTGCGGTTAACAAAACGTAAGTATGCCTCAAATTAGATTTCTTGCTATATACTATCATCAAATTATTACCACCTTTTTTAGCTACACACATTGTCCATTTTGTCAGCTCCACTGGCCATATAGGTGCACTTTGTAGTTCTTCAGTTACAGACTGTAGTCCATCTGTTTCTCTGTAAACCCTGTTAGCTCTTTCACTCTGTTCTTCAGTGGCCTGGCCCCATAGGGCCACCACAGAGCAGGTTTTATTTGGGTGGTGGATGATGGACTACAGTCTTAATTGTAGAACTTAGAGTTTCTTATATGGTCAGTGGAGCTGATAAAATGTGGTTTGTAGATGAAGTGGCCTGTGTGTGTGTGTGTGTGTGTGTGTGTACATCTAGGGATGCACCAAAAATGAACGTTTTTGGCCGGAACTGAACAAAATGAAAAATTTGGCCGAATACCAAATTTTTTTTGGCAGTATTTCATTAAGTTGGCCATCCTTTCCACCAGTACATAAAATAAATAGGCTAAAATAATTTTTATCTTGGTTTTCAAAAAACAATGACTAAAATGCAATAAAAAAAAAAAATTAATGGGCACTAAACATTTTAACATTTCTGCAGACATACCAACAAAGCACAAATATGACTTAAAATAAATTAACCAAAAATGTAAGTGGCAGAAGAATAGTTTAATGTGAATTAAGAGTAAAGTCATTGATTGAGCATTGGTGGTGGTATATTTTATGTTGACCACTGTTTTATACAAATAAGAAGCCACTCAGGACTGTGTTACTGTGAATTTAGCACGGGGAAGAAAGTTTACTCCGCTTTGAGTCATTGGAACATGTGACTGATTTGTGTTTTGTTGCCCGGGTGTGTCCTGTTACATTGATTATTCAACAGTAAATACCCCTGAATGTCTACACTCAGTTTCAGATCTTGCCTGTGCAGAGTGAGTGAAAAACAAGCAGTTGTGAATCTGAGAGTAAATGGAAAATCATTCAGAGCCATTGCACAAATATTAGCCATAGCCAGTACAACCATTTAGACTGTTAAAACAACTGTTAGTGGCATCAGCAACAACCTCCAGAGAGAAGCAGTGAAGGGATCACAATCATGAACAAAAGTACAGAGACTTCACCAGAAGAGTCAGATCACTAATTGGCAAGAAGAATAGGAAGACCAGGCTGGAATTTTCCAAAAAGTAAAGGGACAAGAAATTCTGGGATGTTTTATGGATTGATAATACAGATTAACCTTTGCCAATGTGATGGAAAGGCTGACGTTTTAAGAAAGAAAGGATATACTCATGATCCCAAACATACAAGCTCATCCGTGAAACAGTGGAGGTAATATCATGGCGTCTTCTGGGATGGGCTCTGTAACCTTCACTGCAGCAGTACATTGAACTCGGAACTACAGAAACATTTTGTCTGTCAATTTAAAGAAAAATGCAACCAAACTGATTGAGTGATTGTTCACCTTGCAGGCATTGTTTAAAGAACATATAGGCCAACATTTGTTGAACAGTAGAAACTTAATCTAATATACTCCCCCCTCCCCTTAGTTCAATTGATTCTACCTACTGTGAGGGATCATGCTTGCTGGACAGGGACAATGTCTTAATCTGCATCACAAATCTGCACAGTAAACTGTTTGTGTGCTGTTTTGAAATGTATATCTTAGTTGGGTTATTTGCAGTACCTCAATATCTGTCCCTCAGAGGGGACTGGTATGGCTAGACAGAGTGTGTAAATACACTACTCACAAAACTTTAGGGATATTTGGCTTTCACGTGAAATTAACCATTATGAGGCTTCAAACAGGATGTTCTCAGACTGAAATGGCCACTGAGCTTCGAGTGCTCAGTATTGTTGACTGATGAAAGTTGGTTCACGCACAGCAGAAATGACCACCAACGATGTTGATGTGAAGGAGATGCTATGCATCAGCCACTGTTGTCACCAGACGAGCCTTTAGTGGTGGTGTTAGTATGTCATGTCAATACAGAACTGCCCTACACTGTGAGTGGTACAGTGACAAGCCCATACTACTCTAATAACATAATCCAGTCATTGTGCCTCTACTAGCACTTTTCCACCAAAATAACTCTGGTTCTTGAACTGGTGCTGTTCGGGTTTATGAGAACCTCGGTGCTTTTTAGTGAACCAGCCCACATTTCCACTAGTTGAACCAAAGATACGTCACGGTGTACGTCATCAACAAAGCGGAATTATAAACAAAGATGGCGGAGCGCATCGACTACTTGTGAGCATTTGTGCTCTTGGTACAAATGTTTGTTTCACTTCACAAGTCAAATCTAGAGCCGGTACATTCCCTCGTCCAGCTCCACTGCGCGATAGCTCCTTTTCAGAATCTCTGTAGTCCTTTTTTAGCTTCTTTAGCTTATTTATCACTCGCTCTCTTGAACAAACAAAACCTGCCCGAGCTAAATCCTCCACCATCTCGCTGTAGAGTTTCTCCTTTCTAATACTCCCCTCAAGTTTCTCCTGAAACTCCGGAGAACACCAAATAACAAAAACTGAGTTTCTTCAGTGGACCACTGTACGCTACGAGTCGCCTCAGTGTGCAGGCGCGTTTGGTTCACACTGAAAAACCAAGTATTTTTTGGTTCCCGCTGCGAATGAACGTTCCTGGTTTGGGGCGCTATTTTTGTTGGTGGAAATGCGCCGAACGGTTCAAAATTAGGTTCGTGAACCAGAACGGTGCCGGTTCCGTGTTGGTGGAAAAGTGCTATACATGAACAACACAGGCCTAATTTCATCTTCATGGATGACAATGCTCCAGCTCATCTGGATCATCACTTCTAAAGAGGTCTCAAAATACCACCACCACCTAGTTGTTTACAAATTCAAATTATTAGGCTAGCCATTTTAAACAGAATTTGTGCCACCAGCTGCTAATATTTTTGTGCAAAGGTTGGTTAACTTGATTGTATTTACATCTCAAAAATGTCACCCAGTTTTGGCTTCCATTTTTCTCATGAATGGCTTTATTGTTAACCGTGTGCATTTCAATGCTCTATGTGGTGCTAGTTTATCCACCATTTGGATTTGGGCAGATTTGTTTTAATTTCAAATTTTTATATGTCTACATTTAAACTATTTAGCCGATGCCTAAACTGATTTTTCTTCTACAGCAACAAATCAAACAACTACCACAGTCAGAATCACAACTATAACACCAATTACCAGCAGCAGTACTATCAGCAACCCTACAATAATTACTATCAGCACTGGGGCTACGATCAGTACGGCGGTTACAACTATGGCTATAATCCTTATGCCACCCCTCCTCCAGTTCCCCACGGGATGATGGGACCACCTCCACCTGTGGGAATGCCTCCAGTGCCTCCTGACATGCAGCAGACCTCAGAGGTAAGGAGGTCTCATTGTCAGGTGTCATTATACATTTGTTTAAAACAAACATAAATGATTCTCTCAGAAATCATATTTACACATTTCCACTTACCTGAGCTGTATATGACCAGCCAACATATGTTGAGGTTTAATTTTGATTCTAACTGGAACTGCAAGGTTATTATTACTAACGAACTATAGAATTATATTAGCACCTAAATAGTCAAACAATTTATATCAAAATACATCACTAAAACGCCTTTCAACCCTTAACCTTAAGGTCTCACAAGCTAGTCTGGGAAATTTTGCCTTACTGGTGAGCTGAATGCTCCACAAATTTGCTACACAAATAATATTTCTGAGGTTGGCAGGTCTGAAATTATATTTTAGTACTGTGACTTCGATCATTAACATGCTAGAAAATGTCTTCTGTAAAGCTTCTGGACACTGGGGAATAAAGTGAAAGCTCTGACTTGACACCAGTGGAACACCTTTAGGTATTTTATAGCGACAGGTAGAGCAACACAACTGAATTTCTACTTTTGGACAAAGTGTAGGTAGTTTTATAGAGCTCACTTCCTCTGCATTTAGCCCATCTGGGGGGAATACACAGCAGCTGTAGCCACCTGCAGCAGCACCCGGGGAGCGCTTCCAGGGTTATGTACTTTGCTCAAGAGCACTTACCCAATGAATTTTTCTTTTTAGTTCAGGTGGTCGAACTGGTGACCTTTCAGTTCCAAGCCTGCTTTTATGACTGCTGTATTTCTAACTTAATATATCTAAACTCTCTTCAACTTTACATACAAGCAAATACTTTCTGAATGTCATGAAATGGCAGCTAACTATAAAACACTGTTTTTGAGAGACATGCAAGTATTTGTTGCTGCCCTGCTTGCGTTTAGTCAGCTGCTAATTTACCTGCTTGGCTAATGACAGTGGATTATTGTGGGGATTTTGGTGAGCTTTTAGATAAGCTTCATACTTGTTGAGCAGTTATATATTATACTTTTGTGTCCATCCAGTCAGACAATATAGCATTTCCCCTAGATTTTTTCAATCATGTAGGGAATGCCATGTCACACTTGTTGGAAGATGTGGTTAATTTAACATTAAGTATATTGGGTAAATATTTGGTAAAATAAGCAAATCCTGAATGCTTGTCCTGTCAATTTATCATGCTCCTGTCACGTTCTCTTGTATTATATTTATCCCCGTTATGTGTAATTAAACATTTTTCTGTTTCCATTTTATTTTTGCAGCAATCACATGATGATGCTGAAGAAGTTGAGGAAGACAATGAAGGTAATACGATAGCTTTGTTGATTCTGTTCTCATTAAAGGGCACAAAGCCTAGACTCAGGATCTTGGCTTTCTGTTCATTTTGGTTTAGTGTTAAATAAACAATTTAATTTCAAACAAAGGAATTACTTTATATTTTTGGTGTATTTTTGCCAAAGTATCGTTTTGGTATCGAGAATCGCGATATTATGCTTAGTATCGGTATTGAAGTCAAAATTGTGGTATCGTGACAACCCTAGTGTAGGCTGGTTAAATATGTCACACTTTTCTCTATTTTCACCGCTTGCCTTTTTGCTTTATTACTGATAATATTCAAATTCCCATGGTATAAATAACCATACATTGTGATACCATTGTATACAGTGAAACCGGTTACCACTGCAACCCTGGACACTAACTTTTCATTTATTTAAATTTCAATGTTACATACTTCTGAAATGTTGTCTTTCCTGTGAAGTCTTTTCTCTTTTATATGCATTATAATCTATATTTAAATTGTGCTGAGCCAGCTTTCTGAGCCAGCAATTTTTTGTTGTGTACACTTGCTGTGTGCAAAATGAGTTTGTCTACGTTTCTAGGCAGATCAGCTCAATACTTTTTGCACAGCTGAACTCTGACGACTTTTGCATTATTGATATAGGCAAAATATATACATATGAATGTAAAAACTACCAAATTATTGGCAAATCAATTCCATAAATGCAGCACAATGTCATTTCCTAAGCTCAGTTATCTAAATGGTTTCACCTTTAGCATATGTAACAATCAATCTGAGTGTTCAATTGAAAACAAATTGATTTGTGGTGAAATTTGGCATTCTATAATTGAGATTATTCTTTTTCCCAAATATTTGTACTGGAATTGATTATTTTGAGATTTGCATTCTTTATTTTGATGCCAATTGACATTTATTTTAGTTAAAGAAATAAATGGTTGGAAAGTGCACATCACAATGCATGAAATGTTAAGACAGTGAAAGTGTTGTAAACATTATTTTCCAAATTAATTGAGACCCTAGTGTTTGTGTTTAGTTCAGGCTTATACTCAAGAATTAATTGGGAGAAAAATCTGGTCTCTTGTTGATCTTTGTAGTTGTCAAGCATCTACATGTTTCAACTCCATGGCAGTTTAAACCTGACCTTATACACCTGACAAATTATTTGAACTGTATTTAAGGTCAAGCGCACGCACTGAAACTAAAATTTATTTTTCCTCCAGATCCAAATCCTCAGGTGGATGTGGAAGCCCTGAATAAGCAGTACATGGAGCAGAGTGAGGAGCTCTATGATTCCCTCATGAATTGCTACTGGCAGCCTTTGGATTGTGTCACCTCTGAAATTTCTTCAGCAAATTCATTGTGACTGCATCAGTCACAGGCCTGCGTTTCTTAAAATGAAAATGCCTTTTTAACAAATCTTAAAGCTTTTCAGAAATCATCAGTTGTTTTTTGTGGGACTTGAGTGTTTCACCCTTTTGTTTTGTCTGTTAACTTTTCACTTCTTCCCAAAAATAAAGATTTTTCTTTTTACTATACAGTTGCGCTTCCCGTGAAGATTTAGCAGAATATTCCTTTCCGTCACATCTCTAAATGTTTTGATTCTTGCCTTGAAAAAACATTTTCTTTCTTCAATTTTTGCCAGTTTGTATCCCTTTCCCAATATAGTATTAGGTCATGCCATCCATTAGAGGATTCTCCCCATCACTTTTGCAAATGTCCCTGACTCTAGGAGGGTGAAGACAAGGACATGCCTCCTTCGTTGCGTGTGATATGGCCACCACCTCTTTTCTAACTGCTGATACACCGTTGCTGGGGAGCCTAAAGTGCTCGGAGGAAAGCGCAGGATTCCCAGCTCCGAATGGACCAATCGGTAGACGTCTGCGGACATTGCAATGTGCGAGTGATTGGGGAAGTGAGAGCGCCATCTACCCACCCAGAGAGAGCACTGCCAATTTTTGGGCCCCAGCTGTTGATGGCAAACAGCATGACCGGGATTCGAACTTGCGATCCTCTGCTCATAGTGTCAGCGTCTTAGCCTGCTGAGCCACCTGGGGCCCTTTTACAGGAATTTCAAAGGTAAAACAAGTCGATTTGCTAGATGCTTGTATCCAGTCCATCTGTGGAAAGGGGCTATGATCATTCCAAGAGCACTTTCAGACAATCTTGAAAGAAGTGAGAAAGAACCTAATGGTAACAGCAAAAGACATAGAGTTTGAAAACCTGTTCATATGAACATAAGTTCACCATTAGAAAAAAAACTAGGCAAGCCTAGTTCTGCCAGACAGCTACTTAACCTTTGTCATAAAAGCATCATCTGTATTTCAATAGAGTTACACAGTCACATCAGAATATTATGACACCCTACCTAAATAGTACGAATAACCACCCTTGGCTCAGTGTTCACTTAGTGGTGATCCCCGACACTTTCCTGATGCTCCTGCGTTCATTATAGAGGGTAACTAGTCCACTGTGGCTTGTTGATTGCTCTGTATCACTTGCCGGAGTCTTTGTTCCCCTCTGGCATTAGTGGTTATGCCATATTCTGTGCACTCAGTGTATGAGAAGTCCATTCCCTTTATGCCTTCATTATGGCAGCTACACAAAGGTTATGGCTTCCAAGATGCTTCTACCCTTCATTTGGTACCCTATTACCACATCCTTGGCTAATGATGGTTTAAGCACTTAATACATGCAGGAAATCATGTTACATGGCATCAGTGATGTCCAAACCTCTGTCTACAATAATCTGATATAACTGTGTATTTCCTTAATAAAAATGTGATCAAAGAAACATAACTTTGTGAAGGAAATTTTGTGAAGGTGCTGCCCAAGACCGATGGAAACGATGCTCTACAGCTCAACACGAATTAAATTATTCGAAAATGTTTTACACTGTGATGTAATGTATTATCGATCTGGAAGTTACTAAATCTATTGGTATAATACAACAGAAATCTGAGATGAATTTTTTGTTTGTTTATAGCAGAATTAGTCTTTCACACAAGCTGATATTTTGACCTCAACACAAATGAATTGACATTTGCATTCATGATTATACACACATTTTTTGTTTGTTTTTTGCAAGGTTCAAAGACCTTTTAATGAACTGTATTTTTTCAGTCAAGAAATTAGACAAAGAAAACAAATTGAAGTGTTTTATAGTAAAAAAAAAATGGTTTCTCTAAAACAAAAATCACTTTGGATACAAAATGAAAAAAAAAAAAACTCAAATGACACTATTCAGACTAAAACATGTCATAAATATAAATAGGGAACTCGCTTAATTTACAGTGAACCAATTCAAAGTGGAAAACATGAGAACCCTCTTTCTCCCTCCCCCCCAACACTGTGTACTCAATACAATAAATACTTAATATAAACAGTATAAATAATGTTCCACAGTTTGTAGTTGTAAGTTTATTGTAGCTGTTGTACAAAGACCCAACAGGCTAAGTTCTCTTCATTTTTGAGGAAGTGATTGGAAGTTCATCAATGATTTTGAGTAGTTTTTGCAACATAACTGGGGTGAAGGGAGAGAGGAAAAAGATGCTGGAACCGTTAAAGTACATTAAAGGTGATCTCAGAAGTTAGGACAGAACAGAGTAAGCCAAATCAGAAATTGAAAAGATTTTTTTTTCTCTCAGAAAAAATATCCTCTCAACAGTACTGAACTAAGCATCCTAGTAACAGGACCTGATACGCATTATAAAATATAAATCATTAGCAAGAGTAGCAGAGCATTGTGCCGTCTACTGGGAAAAAAAACATTTGTGTAACAAATGGAGTTGAAATTGATATCTTCATACCTGCCAGACTTCTAATAAACAATGAATATCAATACTGCTATGTTGAATCAAAAGCTATCACTGACATCCAGGCACTTGTGAATGGTATCCACTGTATAACGGTGAATGATTTTACATTTCATAATTTTACATTTAATCATCTCAGAAGTCATTGATCTTCTTCTGAAGGTATTTTAGTATAGAGTCCATGCCCTGAGGAGACCCCCAGACCCTCTTTAAAGCCTCACATTCCCTCTCGTTGGCCTGCTCCAGAGCAGCCCGGTTAATGTTCCGCACCAGTGCTTTGGATTCCCTCAGAACCTACAGTATTCCCATGGTGGCGGCAGCAGCGTGAAAAGAAAGTAAAATGAAAAAGAAAAAGAAAAAGGCAAATGACTTGTGGATGATGATGCACAGTGATGCACTACAAAGCTACACAGTAAAAAAAAAATTCAACCTCTAAAATTCACTTTTAGCTTATGTATAGTCATTACTACTGACATTTTGTACCTAATATAACCTAATGAAGGGATGCTGCAATTTTTTATTCTGCATATTCAATGTGTTTCACATTAGTGTAATTTGAAAAGAGGAAACATTTTTGTTCAAATTTCAGCTGTGCAGATCTTTCAATGAAATGTCATAAAAATGGGAAATGTCATAAAAATGAAAAAAATAAAACAAAAATGCATGAATACACCTATACGGAAATCAAATATATGGCTGTGTGGGTCCCTACATTTGACAGGATTAGATATTTACAAGTGGAATTTGGAGTGGAAGTGGGTTGTAGGGCTGCCACGATCATGAAATTTCCATTGATTGTCACAAACTATCATTTGTTTATAAATGATTTTTTAAAAAAGTCATACATTTTATATTTATTACACCTAAAGTGATAATTCAAGTTATTTTTGGTTTTAAAGTTTATCAGTATGGCTATAAAGATCAGAAATCCAGAATCTCAAATTATTAGAATATGTCATAAGATCACAGAAAAGAATGGACAAAGCAGAAATGTCAAACCGTTGACAAGTATGTTCATTATATACACAAAATTTAGTTGAGACTCTTAACATCAATTTTTAGATGCAAGTGCTATTTTTAACACTGTTAATCATGACATACTTCTCTCTCACCTTTCAGCTACTATTACTGAGCATCCCCTTTCCTGGTTTCCTGGATTCACTTTGTTGTGCAATTCTGCTATCAGTACTGTTACTCAAGTGTCCCCCAGGGATCAGTCCTTGGTCCACTTCTTTTTACCGTCTATACGCATGGATTTCAGTTTCACTGTTATGCTGATGATATATATCAGAAGCAAATATACTGCTATCCTTCTACCCCTGCCCTAACATCTTGCATTCAAGACTTCAGACAATGGATGAATTTTGAAATGAAACAGATAAATCAGAATTTTTACTCATTGGCCATAAAAGCAAATTTCACCAACTCTATTCTCAACATGGATGAGGTGACTAAAAATGTATAATACAATTTGAAACTTGGGAGTACTGACTATTGCTCTTCCACCACCTGGTAGTGGTTCTGATTTGCCATTCATGCTGTGTTGTTTAAAACTAGCTTTCTAAGCACTGCTGGATAATTTTGATGGGGAAACTAATTGTTGAATAAAAAATATGAAGAGGATGCCAAATGAATTTTCTTCAATTTAAACTTCATATTAAAGTGAAAATGAAAAGGATGAGACTTACAACTGAATTACAAGAGACTAGCTCCCTAATACGAGCCATGACCTCCTGAGTGAAAGTCCCTGGCCAGAGGACCTGGGACACTAGGCCTTTGGCACAGGCCTCCTGGGCAGTCAGTTTTCTCCCACTCAACAACATCTCATTAGCCTAGAAAAAGGAAATGGTTCAGTTAAGCTTCATTGAAAATGAATGGCGTGTATTGATTTTAGAGTAAAATGTAATCATTTGAATTGAGCTCAGTCAAGATTTAAGCTCCACCTTGATTCAGAAACAATCAACTGAATAAGATGGAAAGTTGCAGAACCCAAATATGCTGTATTTGTCCTTACACAAGCGATTGATTTCAGTTATTTTTTCCAAAGGGTGTGCAACCAAATATTAAGCTGAGGGTGCCAATAATTTTGTCCGGCCCATTTTTGGAGTTTTGTGTAAAATTATGTCAAATTTGCCTTTTTTCCTGTTTTTTGTTGTTGTTCCATTACACACAAAGGAAATAAACATGTGTATAACAAAACGTGTAATTGCATTAATTTTCTGGGAGAAATACTTCCATTTTCTGGAAAAAATGCCAACACTTTCGGCCATGACTGTATATATTAGATATATAAATAATATAGTAATAGTATAGTACAGTAATATAAATAATATATGCCATATGAATGCAGTCATAATATGTGATGAATACTGATTTCACAGTAATGTTCACCAATGCTCTTTTTAAAATTCTGTACTGTGCAAAATCCTTAGGCACAAAGTGTAAATAGCACCAAGTGTTACCCCCGATTTTCTCCCCAATGTAATTTACTGGCCAATTATCCTGCCCCTTTTATCAACTCTCCCTATCACGATCACTTGCAATGTCCCTGACTCTCCTGGGAGGGAACAGACAAGCACAGGCCTCCTCCGACACCAGTGATATCAAGCCCCCCCCTTTTTTCCCCCGAACTGCTAGCGATACATCAGCCGTTGATGGCAAGCAACATGATCGGGATTCAAGGTCGCGATCCTCGGATCATAGTGGCAGGGCCTTAATCTGCTGGGGGACTCAGGGCCCACATACATTTTTTTAATTATGTCAAATACCTAAGCTTCGGCACAAATCATTGCATCTATGATTGAGACTAGTTTTATATTCTTCATAATTTTGCTGTTCTCATCATATGGTGGGTAATAATACTGCTGTAGTCTTTTGCTGTCTGAGTAATCTCTTAAGGGGTCAGTTTCAGATTTAATTATATTAAACAGTTCAATGCAAGTAAAATAATGTTACTCATGGGGACACATTCTTACAGCACAGAAAATATATTATATACTGACCGAAGCCACTCCCATGATGTGAGGGAATGTTATAGAGGAACAGGCATCAGGTGTCTGGCCAAAGATGGTATAAGGAGTTTGAAACCAGGCCTTCTCATTGGCCCAGATAACATCACAAAGAGGCAAGATGGAGGCTCCAAGCCCTATAGCAGGTCCATTCACAGCAGCAATGATAGGCTTCTTAAATTGGATGAATGTGTTCACAAATGTCCTGAGGATAAAAAAATATATATATTAGTTATATTTTCATGCACTTTATATGCATCGTTATTAGCAATATAATAATTATCTGCAAATGATTGCTTATTATATCAACAGGCACTCCCTTATGAAACACATAAAATTTACTTGAAACATTAAAAAGAAAAATTATGGCATGTGCAAAAATGTGGAGACTCTATTAGTTTGCCATTTTCAACCAGACTGGATGCTGCTTTTCTCAACTCCACGCTTTGTTGATTTTTCTTTAATTTATTCAACTAGAGTCAAGTTTTATGTTGACAATTGGAATTTAGTTCAGACACTATAGAAATACCATTTCTGGTTGACAGACTGACAGGACAACAACATACAGCAACATTATTTCAGTCTTTCAGAATCTTAACCATAAGCACATTCATTTCAGTTTTCTTCACCCAAACAAAAACTGCCATATTAACATAATGTCATTAGTTAGTTACTGCAGGCAACCATTACCTGATAGTTTCTGCCATTTTGATGCTCTCTCTCTTACGGTCATCTGTGAGTCGTCTGATAAAATATATGAAGTCCAGGCCGAAACAGAACACAGTGCCAACGGCACTCAGTAAGACCAACTTACTATCATCAGCTGATGCTGTTGCCATGGCACTCTGAACCTCTTTCATCACCTGCAACATTTACAAAACATTTGATTACTATTAAAATGCTCAAAAAAAAAAAAAAAAAAAAAAAAACAATAAATAAATAAATAAATAAATAATACATCCAATAAATTAAATTTAGAAAGCAACTGCTACAATGTAGATGTCAATTTTATAACTTCAAATACTTTAACAGAATATTTAAACAACAAAACAGAATATTTTAATAAATGATAGATAATGATCATAGGATGTCGGCACAATGAAACAAATATTTTTTCCCAGATTGCCACTTATTATTTGAAACCTGTGAAGATGAACAGCAGGATTACATAATAATTTTAATGTGTGTTAACAATGTAAAGGCAGTGCTGTTTAAAAAAAATAAAACAAAATAAAAATTAATTAATTAATTAATATAAAAAAAAAATTGGAGTCTCCTACAAAAGTACTGGAACAGTAAAGCCAATTATTTGTCTTTTGATACACATTGAAAACATCTGGGTTCATCATTAAAAGATGAATCAGGTATTTACATCTAGGGATGTAGAACCAACTTGGCACCTTTGGGGGCAGAGCACCAACTTATGGGTAAGGAAAAGTATTATAAAAGTATAAGTTCTGATACATCGTCTATCTGAAACTTTTCATCTCAAACTCTTAAGTGAAAACCATAGAACAGACACTGTTCGTCTAATAGTAGAAGAGACTATTTATTCTCAGATATAATTTACAATACAATTGACTCTGTACTTCTGTAATGAAACAAAAATTAATTAGTACACCACTGACATTAATGTACATGTACAGATTGCTTAGACTCACATCAGGATTGAGTGAATTGTTTTCAGAGGTCTTGGTAGAAAACAGAATGTGTGTGAAGCCGTCCTGTTTCTTCACAACAATGTCTCTATAGCGATAAGCACTTTCCGTCTGACGAACACTGAAGCGCAGACGCTTGTCAAAGGCAGAGCGTTCCTCAAACCTGCGTTTTCCTATTACGCCTGTTACACCTGAGCCAGCTGCTACCCCTGCTACACCACTTTGCAGGGTTGCGGTCCCATTGGCTGATGAAGTCTCCGTAAGTGTAGACATACCTTTGCAAATAACAAGAATGTTGAAACAAATGTTAAACAAATGGGAATTAGGCATGTAAGGTACATATTCCAAAAAGCAGGGAATTTTACACCCTTGCTGTGGTCTAAATCAACAAGTTGGATTGTTTTACTGGTATACTGATTTTTGTCAAACCCTTTCATGGAGGAATTTAGGATTAATGTTTGTCTGACCCTTCCCCTCAGGCCTGACTTGAGAATACAGCTTCTGGTTACATAGCCCTGAAGTTCCCTGAAGTACACAAATCCCTTCACCGCACCAAGATCTTGGCAAGTTATGGTTTGTCCAGAACAAACACCATGTTTGAGAACAAGGTGTCTCCTAAGTGTACATGGTACCATGTGTACAAGGTCAGTAATCAATTTTGTAACCAGGAAAGCCTTCCAGGTGGCTTGGGAACATCTGTCAGAGGCATCAGTGAGTGATTCATAAGATCACCTCCCACCTGTGCAAGGACTTCTCCAGAGCACCGAGTGAGAACAGAGAACAGAACTGTTGTGTTTAAGGCATTACAGAGAGGCAGACAGCAGCTTCTCAGTGTACACACTCTCAGTCTCTCTCTCTCAGGATATACAGTAATTAGCTTTGTTTGCTCCAGAAGGGAGGTGCAGTGTTAGGCACCGTCACAAAATTACTGAAGAAATGTGAAGTGTTTCAGTGTCTGTAGCTAATGACACTCAAATTAAACACACCAAACATTCATGTGGCTTACATTTCAACCATTTTCATGATTTAGTTTCATCCATCCATCCATCATCACACCCACTTAATCCTTATCAGGGTCACGGTTAGTCCCCTTCCCCCTCACTGGGCGCAGGGCAGGGCATTACACTATTCAACTAAGCCCAGGACAGGGCGCCAGTCCATCACTGGGTGCACAAACATACACACACATGCATACACACACACCGACAATTTAGAGTACCCAATCCGATTTAGTTTCATGTTTTTTTTGTTAAATATTAGTATTACTGTGACATACATGCATCTTCATACATATTCATATATTAGTCTTTTTTCTCACATCATTCTGGAGGAATCTGTTCCACTTTTCTTTACAGCGTTGCTTCAGTTCATTGAGGTTTGTGGGTATTTGTTTATGCACAGCTCTTAAAGTCCTGCCATAGCATTTTAACTGAGTTGAGGTTTGCACTTTCACTGGGGCATTTCAACACTTTGATTCCTTCTGTGGTAGATCTGCTGTAGACGTCTGCATTTTGTTTAAAAAAATAATGACAGTAGAACCTGTTGTGTTGTTCATCTGCGGTTGCATTTACCCAATTTCAAGAGTCTAAGGACCACTTAGTTTTTTTATGCTCTGGTATTTGTAAAAACACAGAATTCAGAGGGTGTAGTACTGTGTTTTCCACATGAGGGCAATTTAAAAAAAATCCACACTTTAGTTATATTAAAATGTCTGTTGGCAGCACTGTCTTATCAGTGCTTTCAGCACTAGTTTGTTGTGTCCATGGTATATGCTATGCAGGTTTGAACATGTTACATCAGTTCATTTATGAGTGCAGTGCAATAAAAAATGGGTGCCACACTTATGATTTGCACGCAAAAAGAGCAATGATTCATTCTTTGTGGTCTGCCGGTGTGTAGTTATTAGTTATACAGTTATTCATTAGAAACTATGTTATTTCTGGTGATGAGACATGGAATCATCAATACGAGCCTGAGAGCAGACGGTACAGTATTGGGATGGAAACATCCTAAAAATAGATGTAAAATAGATGTGTACAGCTTTCTTGGATGCTCAAGGGCCAGTATTGGAACAATATCAGGAAAAAGGTTCAATAATCAACAAGTGCCCATTACAGTGAAATGCTCAATGAAGAGCATATTACCCATATTGTTGACATGCTCCAAAAACTTCATTTGACCTACCTATAGTCCTGATTTTGCCTTATCCCATTATCATCTGTTTGGTCCCCTGATCTGTTTGGTTCATCTGATGATGAAGCAGCAGTGCATTTGTGGCTCGCAGCTCAGCCAAAAACATTGCTAATAAGAGAATATAAAAGCTTATTGGTAGATAAGTGTATTGAAAAGCAGGGAGATTACTCATCCATCCATTATATTCCACTTAATCTTGATCCGGGTCACGAGAAGTCCCCTAACCCCTTCACCGGAAGAAGGGTAGGGCATTACACTCCCACAGTTAAACCCAGGGCAGGGCACCAATCCATCATTGGGCACCCAATTCACCTGACATCCATGTTTTTGAACTGTGGGAGGAAACCTAAGACCCCAGAGGATACCCACACAAACTCAGGGAGAACATGGAAACTCCACCCAAATGGGGGCTCGAACCCAAGACCTCAGCACTGAGAAGCAAGCACGCTAACCACCAAGTCACCATTCCACCCGCAGGGAGATTATGTCGAAAAAGAATGGATTGGTCTTTTCTGAAGACGGATTAAAAACAATTCTACAGCCAGAGTGTGGATAATATTAGACTCACTCTTGTGTATACCTAACAGCAGCTTAGCAAATGTGCAATATTTTAAGTGTATTAGTTCTGTAGCTATATTAGGCACTGTACTCGACAAACAGCTATTAGTATACATTTCATTACTGTTGTTGTGCAGTTTGCATAAAATAAGTGTTTTCATAATTTTGGATTTTTGCTATTTGGTAAAAGGAGAAATTATTTACATTTCTGTTTAATTACAGAAGATTTAAAAATGATGAAATAAATGGGAACACCAACAGAAATTCTAAGTTAGGACAATATTTTAAAACACTTAAAATACCAACTGAATGCTGTAAGCAGTTGCTATTGTCCAGTTGTCATGATGAAGCTCTTTCTATCCAGCAAATAAACACATGATAAAAAGCACACTTTGCTTGAAAAACAGAATATTTTTGAATATGTATTTTTTATAGAGCTGCGCAATATAGCCAAAAACTTTATCACGATAAATTTTTCTATATTGATCAATCTCGATAATTATCACGATATTACATTTTCTAACACTGTCATAGTTTTAAACAACATCTTTCTAAAAAACATCAGATTAAATACATGAAATGTTACTATTTAAAATATTTAAATGTTTACTGCCAGAACATAATATGGTAGCGTCCGGCTGGACGAGTTGAAAGGGTGGATGAGAAAGACGTTTACAGTCGTCGCTTTATTGTTGAAACTTACAATGATTGCTGTCGGCCGCAGCCACTCCAAAATAACAACAGGCCAGAGATACAACATGCTAACAGGCTAATGCTTGCACACCGGCACACTCACACACAGACTCCTTCTCACACAAACAGACGAGCACACAGCGACCTCGTGCTCACTCGCCCCGCCCCACTACGCTCTCCCCCATTCACACGCTTGTCTTAAATACAACAGTGCATTTTGGCAGCGCTGGTGAGGAGAAACAGCTAGTGATGGGAAGAGAGCCGGCTCTTTATGCTCGTAAGTAGGGTTACCAGTGGTAACCCTACTTACTAGCATCCCAACTAACGAGTATTCCAGGTAACAAGTTGAGATTTCAGAATATTTTTGTTCCAGGTAACAAGTAAAATTCCAAATAACGAGTAGCGTAAATTTGTTCAAATATGGCAACCGCTAGGGGCGCTGCGGTCGTAGCATCTCCTAGATGCTAGCATAGAAGAAGCGGTCAGTCAATACCTTTGACCGAAAGTGAAAGTGCTAGTGAAAGCGACGCTAAGGTAGCAAAAGGTAGTGAACAAGAAAGTTAGATACATTTTACTTTTACTTTTCATAAGATAAGTGTAACCATGTCATACACGTACGCCCGTCCTCCTGTCCTCCTTAGCGGCCAGCCTACACGAGGACCGTCGTCGTCTCGTTTATGTTTTAAAAACCCATATAAACACATTATTTAGCATATTAAAGTATACTGTATATTGGCCGGCTGACACAGATTAATCAGTTTTGCATGTATTCTTATGGGGAAAATGCATCCAGCTAACGAACAAACCAGCTAACGAGCTCGGCTCCTGCACTGATTAAACTCGTAAGTAGGGTTACCACTGTGTATATATATATATATATATATATATATATATATTTTTTTTTTTTTTTTTTTTTTCCACACCTTCCCAATGTAGTGGTAGCCAATTAGCCCATCACCTCCGTTAGGCCTCTCCCCATCACTTTGCAATGTCCCTGACTCTAGGAGGGTGCAGGCAAGCACAAGCCTCCTCCGTTGCGTGTGATGCAGCCACCGCTTCTTTTTCGAACCACCGTTGATACACCGTCACTGGAGAGCCTAACGCGCTCGGAGGAAGGCACATAGGGTCCCCAGCTCCCACTGAACCAATCAGTAGACGCCTGAGCCAGCAGACATTGCAACGTGAAAGTGATAGGGAGAGTGAGAGCGCCATCTACCTGCCCAGAGAGAGCACTGCCAATTTTTGCTCTCTTGGGCCCCGGCTATTGATGGCAAACATCATGACCGGGAATCGAACTTCGCGATCCTCGTATCATAGTGTCAGCGTCTTAGCCTGCTGATTTTTAAAATGAACATTTTTAAATAAACTTTTAATGGAACACAGGAAAAACACACACACACTGCAAACAAATCTACAACATCAACAGCAGAACCAAACTCTTCATGTTGAAACACTACATAAACCTTTAGTGCAGATTGGCATTCAAGAAAATCAGATGGACTCCTCAGTTTGGATGGGCTGATGCGATTCCTTCTGTCTGTTCTGCCCCTTTCTTCGGGTTCATTAGCAGAGCTAATGAGAAATTGGGAGCCGACTCTCATTCAAAGCATATCTTTTGCGAACGACACATCACTACAAGCAGCAGTATCACGTCTGAACTCACCGTCAAGCTACTTAGACGTGAAATGGAAACGAACGTTAAATCTTATCGAATTCTATTGTCCCGGCTTATCATCGTCATCGAGGGAAAAATTATCACGAAAAAAAATCTATATTGTTTTATCGCCCAGCACTAATTTTTTTAAGAAATATGCAGTACGTAAAGTGTCACTGATCACTACAATATGTTCAGGAAAAGTGCATCAAGATGCAATTTAACATGTCAGTAATACCACACAAGTGTTTCAACACATTTCTAGCACCAAATTAAGGCTCATACCTTTCCCATTCAGTGTGCGGACAGCGGCGGGTGTAATGGGGACTTGAGGTGGAGGGAGCGGCGTCTGTGTCCTGGGTCGTGTACCCATGCGCGCCCGTTCCTGTCCTGGCCCTAGTACAAGTCCCATAGACTTCTCTTGCAGTGCCACCTCAGGGGGCTCAGAATCAGGCTCCTGACCGCCCTGTTCCAAGCTGTGTGCTGCCTCGCTGGGAGACTCCTCAGAGTCAGCACGAAGGTTCATTGGGCTTTTTGGCACTAGGATTTTTATTCCAGACTTGGCCAAGTCCATGCTACAGCGTAAAGCACTTGCAGTACGAGCTGAGGATGGGGTTAGGTCAGTGACTGTGCTCGCTGACCCTGAAGTGCTGCTGAGGCTGACACCTGCAGAGTCCCTGAATGTTTGGTTGGACGATAAAGGCTGCTGCTGTGTGTCTGCTTTGGCATCATTATCCGTTTTATCCTGTAAGTTCTGTGGTGGGTGTAATGGTTTTGTAACACTGGTAGTAGACAGGCTTGAGGAAGATGGAGAAGTCCTTTCCAGTGCTGTGCTCACACTGCCGTTATGAGGTTGAGGCCTGTTCATCTGTTTGCGTGCATTGTTGTTGGAGGTATGTCCCAGCCCCGTGTTGGGAGACCTGCGGGTTGAGCGTGGGTTTGCCCCATTGTCTCTCTGCCTATCACTGCGCTGAAAGTTAAAGTCATTGATGAATTCAATGCAGCTGGCTAAATTAGCCTCTGGCTCCCACGTGTCTCCCTCAAAGCCATAGCCTCTCCACCGGACCAAGTATTCCATTTTCCCTTTCTTGTTTTTACGTTTACCAACAACTCTCTCAACCTAGAGAGAAAAAGAACAAATTGTTTACTTGATATACACACACAAAACCAAATTAAGTATGAAAAGAAACATGAAACGTGGTGAATATTTGGCTATAAATTCCTTTGTTTCACCAAATGAAGATATACAGTTGCTAACTTGGGAATTACCTGCATGACTGGCCCCCGAAATGTATTATGGGCTTTATTAAAATGAATGGTTTGCACATTCATGTGTATACAGAACTCTTTTAATGTATGCTTATTTATCATCAGCCTAGACAGTCTGATTCAGAGGTTTATCTGATGTTTAGGGATCTAATTTATGAATCACAATATCAAACTGTAAAAGATTTACAAAAACCATACACACCTCTGAATTAAAGCAGGCATTCTGCAATTTAAACAGGTTCCTTAGACAAGAAAGACTCCTAAAATAAGCAGCGTTGCAAGGGTTATGTCCTTTTTATGGCCATTAAATTAGGGATGCACCAAAATGAAACATTTTGGCCATAACCAAAACAAAATTAAACAAACAAAATTAGTACCTAAACTATTTTCCAAAATAAGTCAGGAATTATTGCCTGTTTCTTAATTTTTAATTGTATTTTTTTTTCATCATAACGTAACATGAGATTAATTGATTATTCTTTTATATTTGTATATAAAACAACAGTTAGACAAATTACACAAAGCAATAATATATGAATATGTATGAAGATGTATGCATGCTACCTTGTTACTAATATTTAATAAAAAAAAACATGAAACTAAAATAATAAAAATGGCTCAAATTAATGTTTAATTTCAGTATGTGTCATTGGCTACAGACCACTGAAACATTTTTCCGGGGAATTGTAGTTTGCTGATATTTCACCATGAAACCATGCTGGTGAATCTGGGTTTTGCTAACTGGTGAGGAATTCCGAATGTCAACAAATCTCCAATATTAAACTAACTTTACCACAGCAAAGTTCCACTCTTGCTCATGTCTACAGTCAGGAATTAGAAGAAAAAGCACACCAGTCAGTTGCAGCAGAGTGTATAACGATCATCATAGGCAAAAGACGTGATTTGACTGATGTCCAAAAAAGCATGATAACATGGGATGAAGAATGGTAGCTTGGAAATCGCTAACTTTACGAGATGTTAGTGGCGCCGTAACAAAAGTATACAGAGAATGGACTTCTCGTACACTGAGTGCTCTCCAACAGCATAACAGTGGTGCCTCACACATCATTGATGCCCGATAGGAACAGTGACAATGGTGAGTGGTACAGAGCACTCTGTGTCACAGTAGACCAGTTAACTTCTATAATGAACACAGGAGCTACAAGGAATGTGTTGAGGATCACCACTGAGCCAAGAGTGGGGATACCCACTATTAGATAGGCGGTCATATAACTCTGACATGACTGAATATATACACATTCATATCAGAATACTACACTTCATTGCAGCAACACTCATTGTCAATCTTATAAGCTCCACTGTCCATATAGCTGCACTCTGTAATTCAACAATAAAAGGCTGTAGTCCATCTGTTTCTCTATATACTTTGTTAGTTTCCTATTATTCAATTGTTAGGACCACCACAGAGCAGGTGTTATGTGGTGGATCATTCTCAGACACAGCAGAGCTGCTGGAGACTTTAACTACTATTTTAGCTAACTGTCCAAGTCCTAAAGCCAGGGTTTGTCCTGGTATGGCGTTGTTTCAGTGCCCTTGGCAAAGGTCTTTTACACGTTTGTGATGTGTGGTAATGCAGAAAAGCACACTGAGATTATAGAGCAACATATGCCAAAAACATTTTAAGAAAAGACAATGCAAAACCACATTCTGCACATATTACAATGTACCGGACTGGCCTATCTGCAGTCCCCGACCTGTCCCCCAATAAAGAATGTGTGGAGAATTTTTATTGGAAAAATAACAATCCTGTACTGCTTCACACCTTAAAATGTGTTTGCATGAATAATAAGACAAAATAACATTTTCCTCAACATTTTCTGATTTGGGGTTGTAGTAGTGGTGTCACTGTTAATGAGTTAATGTTAATGTTAGCACGTTTCCCTAGTGTACGCCTTCGTCCAGTTACCTGAAATTAATGTATAATAATTAAGGTAACAGCATTGCTACTTTTGATGCTAAAGAATTTTTGGGAGTGACTAGTCTAGAAATCCTAGAGACCTTTAAGAAGGATGCCTTGCTTACTTCTGTCATCTCTCCTTGGCCTTTCGCTTTGGAGAGTCATGAGGCAATTAGAAATATGGCAGCATATTATAGATCACTTCATTAGTGAAGGCGTAATACAGACACCAGCTATTGTACACACAAATATTGGGGGTTCTCCTTTATTACTTGAGATACAACCACATTCTGAGCAGGCAGTTGCAGCAGACAGCTTTAATAATACCAGTGTGATTATTTTTTTGCATTTCCAATGGGAAGCGCAAGAATATGACAAACAGCATAAAGACAAATTTTAATTTAGACTCGCTGTGGGAAGCTACAGTTACAGCCAGAAGTATGGCGATGTGAGCTAGAGTTAAAACTCAAAGAGCTCAAAGTTCAGTCGCACTCATAAACCTAGGTGATATGTAACAAAACACATTGTTGTCATTCCTCCATTCAGGGAAAGTGAGGATGACAGTTATTTTAGCGTACTTGAATTTAGCAGTAGCGTTAAATTGGCCGAAGGAGATATGGACATTACGGTTACTATGTAAACTGGTAGGAAAGGCTCAAGGAGTGTGTTTAGTTCTGTTGTTAAGCAATAGTTTGCAATATGACAAGGTGAACGCTCAAACTTTTGAGTTTGGACCCAAAGCTTACCAACATTTTAGGACTCCTAGGAAATAACTCAAATGTACATCCAGTTTGCAAGGAAGAAGAATAATGCAAACATGTGCCTGTGTGGTAAGTATTTTGGACCCTTGCTACAAGCCTTTTATCTTTGAAAGCTTTAAGCTATCAGATCAGAAAAGTGATCTGATGCTAACTTTGGTGAATGACTTTAAGTCTATATTTGGATATAAGCCTACTCACACCTTATTTATCGAGCATAGCATTATGCTACAGTGAGTCCTAGGTCAATAAAACAAAACCCTCATTGTGCTAATTTCATAAAAAGGTCAATTATGAAGGAGGAATTTCAGTATTTAGTGTAACGTGGGCTTGCAAAACTGAGCACTAATCCATGGAGGTTTCCCCATTTCCTTTACCGAGAGAGCTCTATATGTCAATGTGGTTGTTTGTTGACCCAACTCTGTGTACCTCTGGACTATTAGCTGCCTGCTATCTAGTGTACAGGCTTACTACATCCACAAGGCCCAGTCACAGTGTGGACAAGCAGCTCATACACAAATTTATTTTAGCCATATTAGGTAGGTAGCACCTTTGTATTCTGTTCAGTTTTGGTAAGGTAGGCTCAGGTGTTGTATTTATTTATGCTGTATCCAATCTGTGGAAATTAGATTTTTTTTTTCCTATGAAGAATGAATGGGGTGAAGAAGTACACACCCATCTACTGTACTTCTGTTTGACTGACAGTTTCACATATACTAACCTGGCTCTACTCTACCGCCACACTGACCTGCACTCCTCTGTGTGTCATTTATTCATTGGCCGTTCCTGCCATAGACTTCCATTCATTTTTCAACAACCCCTTAAATACCACAGCAACAACCTAGCAACTACGCAACAACAACTTTTTAACTCACCTAGCAACAGTCTAGCAATTATTTAGCAACAGCATAGCAGTCACTTAGCAGGCACACTACAACTTAACAACCACATAGCAACCGCCTAGCAACCACGTAGTAACAACCTAGCAACCATTTAGCAACAGCCTAGCAAACACTTAGAAACCACTTAGCAGCCTAGCAGTTGCCTGGCATTGAAAACCACTTTAGATGTGCAAGCATTCTGTATTTCCATCAGGAACTGTGTTTTTCTAGTTTATTCATTACAACTATTTACTATTTTTAGATAACAGGCACAAATCACATGTACAGTTCATTGCCACTTTGACAGGATGGCCTAATTAAAAATGGCACACTACTTTTTCCACATTTTAAATGCTCATAATAAGCATCATAATTCTAATGGTTCATGCTCAAACAGACCAAGTTCACAATCAGCAGATTTCTGTTTACAGTATAGTTTTTATTTTGGCAGATTTTTCATTTCACATAACATAAATCAGGTAAATGCATTCATTATACTAAATAGCCATTTGTCTCTTACCTTTCGTACAGCACTTTGTTTAATATATGTTATTTAAATAGGCTGGCATATTCAAAGAACTGACAAATGTGGTTTATATCACTTCATAATAACAAGGTGGAACATTCTAGTGCTGTTTTACTTCAATATTTCTTTAACTCAAAGTATTACAATAAGCCAGATTGACATATATATATATATATATATATATATGTTGGAATCTGAATCAACAAGAATCAACAAAATCTCAAATTAATACAAAATCCAGTTTATACAAAATATATGTTATACCTCCACTTATTATGACATATACAAAAACTCTAATATAAGTAGCTTCATTCAAGGATTATCTGTCATCTCTTCAGTTGAATTTGGAGCTAATGCAACTGCAGTGTTGCTTCTAAAATATAAAAACAGATTTGACACACTTAAACACTTAAAAAAGAAAATGTAGTTATTTAGTTTTATGTCAGAAAGCACCAGACATAAACACAGAGCAGTAGATGATGATTTTAGGTCTACATGGTACAATAAACTATATTTTCACGTGATCATAGATTTAAAAACATAAGGGTCGGAAGTATCGATCCGCCCTAACAAACTTTCACGTCACTCTAATTCCAAGGCTTTCGCGTATGAAGTTTAATTTCTAAACTATTCTCGCGATATGTTATTGATGAGTTGTATGAAAACAGGCAGCGCAACTCAGCAGAGCGCTGTAACAATAAGGACACTTCCACAGCAGCGTGTGGCCTCTATACAGCAACGTTAGCTACGACTAGTGTCCAGCCAACACTACAGTATCTCTCTAGCTCCTCTTCACACCGCTAACTGTTTAGTTCAAGGATAAGAAGTAGAGATAACAGTGAAGATCAACAAGCTGCGAAATGATCCGGAAAAGCAAACTCATTATTTCAACTAGGAATCACCTCGTAGAGCTCCTCTGAGGCCATCATGGCCTGGTAATATTCGATGCTGGAGTAATCCGATTGGTAGCCTTTATCCACTTCTCTTGTCCACTTTGGCCTGGTTCTTCTGCTTCTGATGCGCGAGACTTGCCCGATCTCCGGCACGAGCGTTGTCCACGCACTGTAGCACGCGAAGAGTTATGGTCCAGAGTAACGATGACAAACTCAAAACGATTACTTCTAAAGTTCTAAAGCAGCGCTGTAGCTACACAATGAGTCGAAGACTAGGGTTGCCAGGTCCCAAAAGATCCCCAGCTCAATGTATGACAAAAATCTGCCTTGCACAAGCTGAAATTAACCCAAAATCTAAAGCACAAAAAACACTATTAAATATTCTTTTAATCTTACTTTGTCATAATATTATGATTACTATTATTGTATTATTTGGTCTATCATGTTTATAATACTATCACTTCTATACTTTCAAATAATTTCACATAATAATAATAATAATAATAATAATTATTATTATTATTATTATTATGTAAGACAGAATGACAAGCCTACATAATCGTAAGTTTTTTTTTACTCTGTCCCCTTTTCCTTTCTCTCTCCTCTAATCTATATTTTTAGATCTCATTCCAATAATCTAATATTAAGTTGACCCAAAACATCTCCATTAAACGCTCAGCTGTTCCATGCCTGCTTTTAGCCCAAGTTTTACAAACATAATTATACACTGATTAGGCAATTTAATCCTCGCCACCTCTGTAACTGCAGTCAAAAAGACTAATTTGGCATAAAAACCGCGAACCTGGCAACCTCGTTGAAGCCTGGCAAAGTGTATGGGTCACGTGTCCATGACGTGCGCACGTATAGTGGGTGATTCGTGCCAAAACATTCCATATCCACAGAATATACACGCATATGCTTGTGTATTAAAGGTACAAATGGTTTGCCAGTGCTGTGTAAAACGTCGTCTAATTGCTAATTTGCAACTGCAGTCAAAAATAGATAAATTGATATTTTTTCGGACTTAAAACAAGTTATGAAAAACTTACAAATTTATAATCGTCTTCGTGTTCTTGTTTAATTTAATTTAATTTGTTTAATTTGTCTAACAATACGTGTTTAATGGCTTACAGAACTTTAGTGTTTACCTACATTTCCTCAATAGGTTAATAGCTCAATTTTCATTTTTTGACAAATTAGAGAAGCTCTGTACTTCAAAATCTGTTGTACATCATTCTGTAGCATGTGAAGAAAGCAAAAATATAACTGGCCACAACTGGACACACATGTAGAGTTTATATTTGGACCACTGACGGCCAAACTGACGTTTTGATCATCAGTTTATAGGCAGTCAGTTAAACATAGTCTATCCTACTAGACATTAGTCAAATCACATCTTTTGTCCATAACAATTGTTTTGTACTCTCCTACAACTGACTGATGTGCTTGATTATTTATACGTGCAGCAATTCATGTCACGTGGCATCTGTGACGCAGTATAAACCTGGCATCAGCTTCCACTACTATGCTAAAGACATTTTTTACTTACTTGTTTATTCAAACCTTTGTTAACAAATTGTCAGGTAATTTGACTGCGATGTAGTGATGCTTACCTGCCCTCAAGACTAACACAAACACTGAAGCCACCTTTATGATACTTGCCCAGATTACCAAAACATCAGCTGTGGCCTGGTGATTAGGGACCTGGTCAAAAATCTTGATACCGGAAGGTCTCTGGTTCGATCCCTGGGCAGGTCATGACTGAAGTGTTCTTGAGCAAGGCACCTATTCTCAAATGCTCCCTGGTTGCTGTGGATAGGGCTGCCCACCGCTTTGGGCACATGTTCTCACAGCCTATTGAGTGTTTCAGTGCACGGATGGGTTAAATATTTTGGTCAAATTCCATTGTGTGCAATCACATTGGCAAAGTTGAATCTCATCTAAATCTACTGTCCTGATGAGCTAGATAGGGGTTGCCAATAGTATTCCTTGATTCACCAAGGAGCATATAAACAAGGAGTGGATGTCAGCAGTGCTACAGGCTGATCACCTCCATATCACACTGCATTGATGCAGTAATTCATGCAAAAGGAGCCCTGACCAAATATTCTGTGCATAAACTGTACATACGTTTCAGTAGAACAACATTTATGTATTAAAAATATATATTTTTAAATTGTTCTTATAAAACATTCTAAGTTTTTGAGATAATGACTTTTGACCTCTCCAACGTGGATGGATAAATCATGCTTTGGGTTTCTGTTGCAGCCAATGGCATGGGGAACATTGCAGACTTTTGGCATTTACAAGATGTTATGCTAGTCAAAGGGGGTGTTAAGTCCTGGCAGTGCAGGGTGCCAAAATGTTTGCTTTAAGCCTTTTTTCTTTTTTGATATTTGCAGATGGAAAAAAGTAATCATACTTAAAATCCTGAAGAAATGCATCATCGTTATGCCTGTTAAAATCAGGTAATCTTTCACTCTCTTAAGGTATTCACACATACAGGAATTTTGAACAGGTGCCCAAACTTTAGCATGCCACTGTAGATGTAATGTCATCTGACCCATCACATAGTGCAGCTTGCCCTGTATCCTACATTACATTTAGTCAAGAAGAATACCCAAATCACCGAACTAAAAACCAAATACATAACCAATGAACAAATACCTGACTATCTGAATATTCTGGTCCAGTCCTACTACCACGCTAAGAATACTGAGAAGAACAAACTACAAACCGGATTCCAAAAAAGTTGGGACACTAAACAAATTGTGAATAAAAACTGAATACAATGATGTGGATGTGCCAACATCTAATATTTTATACAGAATAGAACACAAATCACAGATCAAAAGTTTAAACTGAGAGAATGTATCATTTTAAGGGAAAAATATGTTTCAAAATTTCATGGCGTCAACA
>BRDA01049378.1:39357-53317 GCA_036984385.1 Crenuchus spilurus | reverse complement strand
GAAGCGCGTCAAAAATCCGGCGAAAGAAGAAGAAGAAGAAGAAGAATATATGAAAATCGAATAACAGTATATTGCGCATTGCTTTGCAAGCAATGCGCAACATAATAAATCAGAGAGCGTGAACCTTCTTCCACAATATCATTTATTTTGGTGACCTTTCAAATGTAGCAGAACATAAGCCAGGGGGGTCTGAACACATCATGTCAGGACTATTTACCTGATGTGGTCCCTACATGCACTTACTAGCCTTCATGAAATGGAAATGATTTGTGTCTCTGAGCTCATTTGTCTCTGTGTTCTCAGAGGAAACAAAAACAAAACAATGACAAAAACATCAGAATTTGTCAGTGATAAGGTGGAGCAAACTCAGCTGAGACGGATGCTTTTGGGGGGGAAATAAAGAAGTGCTTGAGGACCTGAGTGAAGACCTGTGTTTTTATGCTGCAGTCATTTCTATCTGAAAGACCTGCTGGGACTCTGATCAAGCTGTAAATTTCCCTGCACGCTCACAACAAACTCTTGTCACAGGTTCTTCTCAAGTCAGTGTCAGCTTATAAAAACAAGTCATTAAATTCCTTATTGCCAATAATTACACTCTTCTATTAAACTTATAACTAGTATTTAAAGGAGCAGCTCGGAGTGTATCTGAATGAAGACCAGAAACCATAAAAGTGAACTTCCTGAAGAAAACACAGTGATGGTGCAGCTTTGGTTGTTCAAAGGCAGTTGCTAGGCTGTTGCTACCTGGTTGCTAGGCATTTGTTAACTGGTTGATGTGCGGATGCTATGGGGTTGCTATGGTATCCCAGGTGGATAAGTGGTTGATATGATGTGGCCAGGATATTAGCCAGGAGTCTGTGTTCACTGTAAGTTGTTATAATTTAGTTATAAATAATAACTAATAAAAAATAAGTTATATTATAATAAGTTATAAATAATTTATGAATATTAATAATTAATATTAATTGTTTTATTTGAACTCTTAATAGTTATTATTAAACTAATAATTATGAATAAAATAATAATGTATTAATATTTATTACTAATCAAATAGTATTAATCAAATGTATTACTAATAAAATCTACACAGCAGTGATCTAATATCTAGTAGAAAGTCTTTCCTGGACAGTACAGACTCCAACAAAATTAGGATAAAATGTTTTAACAGTGTTGATTTCAGAAGAAACAGTGAACAGGTGTTCCAATACATTGTATGTACATGTTCTTTCTAATAAACACCAAAGAGTTTCATTCTATGAAAGTTGCAAAATAAGGACATGATGATGAAATTATTCTCAGTAAAAAGAGAGAAACTCTGACAGATTGATGTGTTCTGGATGAAACACAAACAGAGGAAACCTTTGAAGGGTTCTGTATTAGCTTAAAATCGCATTAAATCACTTTATCTGTGTTGTCAGAAGCTTTGATCTGACGGTCTATAGAGCTAAAGCAGGTGTATATAAAATGTTAAGAAATCAACAGTCTAAAGCTGTTTGTGTTACAGAAACGTTGATTAAACATGAAGTTCAGCTGCAGATGAAGCCTCCAGGGTACAGTTATACACATGCTCTTTGTGGCAAAAGAGGTAAATTTGTTATTTATCACAAAACTCGAGGCTTTAATTAGACTCCAGGACTCCATTAGCAGGCTCACGTGGCTCAGATCTGATGTTTTCAGGGCTGTGTGGACGTGTCAGATTCCATCTTTTCTAATCAGATTTGAGTCACTTTCATATGTGGTTCTAGATCAGATACGTATCTGGTCCGTGGACATGTGACTTGAATGTGACGGTCAGATCAGATTTCATGTCTTTTTGTTTGTGCGCATGCGCGTAGTGGGTTTCTCTCTACTCACGTCACTGTAAAAACTGTAAAATCAGCCAGTTGGCATTTATTCACTTTCTTCACCTGATCATGTACAGTCCATCACCTGTTTACTGTCCTCCTGAGCTAAACACCATCACACATCAGCTACTAACACGTCTGTTTTACCAGCTTTACTAAAATCAGTCCTCTCACAAATACAGGGTTGCCAGATCCCACAAATCTCCTACTAATTTGGTAACAGAAAGTCACACTACACAAACAGAAACTAGTGACACAGACATTAAAAGAAAATTTCAAAGCTTTCAAAGCTTCATCTTCAGTAGATTCTGTTAGAAAATATTACTGTAGCAGATTGTCTTACTGTAGTTATTTTGACTCCCGACTTTCTCTGTGTGTGTGTGTGTTTGATACATGTATGACTCACTGTGAGCAGGTATACATGACTGAATGTGTGCATTACTACATTTAAAAGATAAGAAATTTGTGAAAAGGTTAATTTTTGTACACCGAAAACAATTTTATATGAATTACAGATATCGTGACATATTTTAGCCTTTTTCTAATGTTTTAATGTTGATTGTGTGACTCACATCACTGCACAATTACCTGCATAATATTTAAGCCTCTCATCAGTCAGTAATTCTTGTTTTATTTGTTTACTGTTCTCGTTGTACTTGTGCTGCTGTGATGTGTGACTTTCCCTCCCGGATTAATAAAGTGATTTATCTATCTATCTTATACAGCGCCCTCCATAATTATTGGCACCCCTAGTTAAAATAATTTTTTTTATTGCAGAAGAATAATCTCACTCTAAAAAAGTTTAGAAAAAAAAAATTAATTAAAAATCCTGACTAAGAAATAATTATTTCCCATAAAATGACCTGTTCCACAATTATTGGCACCCTTAACAATTTCTTGGAAAACCATTTATGTCATTTCTGCTGTAGTTTATAAAGTGGATCAAAGTATCTAGGAACCTTTCATTAGTAATTCATCACTTCCTGTTACCCTGGGGTATAAATATGGCATTACACAAAGGCCTGTTTCTCTTACTCACTCTTAAACATGGGAAAGACAAGAGAACACACTATTCAAGTAAGGCAGATGTGTGTCGACCTTCATAAATCAGGCAATGGCTACAAGAAAATAGCCACTCACCTGCAGATGCCCTTATCTACAGTCAATGATCAAAAAGGTCAAAAGATTTGGAACTGTGACAAACAAGCCTGGAAGAGGACACAAGTGTATCTTGCCACCACACACAGTGAGAAGGATGGTAAGAGAAGTAAAAAATTCTCCAAAGCTCACTGTAAGAGAATTGAATGAAAAGGTAGCATCTTGGGGTTACAAGGTCTCCTAAACAACCATCAGATGCTATCTACATGTCAACAAGCTGTTTGGGAGAAAGCCTTTTCTGAGTTATACTCATAAGTGTAAACAGGTGGAGTTTGCCAAATGGTACTGGGATTTTAACTGGGACTGTGTGCTTTGGTCAGATGAGACCAAGATGGAGCTTTTTGGCAACAAACACTGTAAGCGTAACACCAAGGATGAGTACGCAGAAAAACATCTCATGCCCACTGTTAAGTATGGGGGAGGATCGGTGATGCTGTGGGGCTGTTTCTCCTCAAAAGGACCTGGGAACCTTGTAAGGATACATGGGATCATGAACTCTTTGAATATTGGGACATTTTGAATCAGAATCTGGTGGCCTCTGCCCAAAAGCTGAAGATGGGTCATCACTGGGTCTTTCAGCAAGATAATGACCACAAACATGTGGCCAAATCTACTCAAAAATGATTCACAAGGCACAAAATCAAGCTCCTATCATGGCTATATCAGTCCCCAGACCTCAACCCAATAGAAAACCTGTGGGATGAGCTGAAGAGGAGAATGCATAGGAGAAGACCCAGGACTCTGGACAATGTAGAGAGGTTGTGCAAAGAGGAATGGTTGAAGATCCCCCTTTCCGTATTCTCCCATCTTGTGAAGTGTTATAGGAGAAGATTAAGTGCTGTCTTGTTGGCAAAAGGAAGTTGTACAAACTACTAATACCAGGAGTGCCAATAATTGTGGCACACATGATTTCATTCAAAAGATTTATTTCTTAATGTGTGATTTTTTCCCTGCCAAATAAAGGCACTTGGATTAAAGCTTAGATTTTTCTCTTTTTTTGCATTGTTGTTCTATATTATTATTATTTTTTAAATTTATTTATTAGAATCCAAAGAACACTTCTTAACCAGGGGTGCCAATAATTATGGAGGGCACTGTAGCTTATGAACATTTTCATGATGTTGTCATTTTTGGAAGCTCTAATATAAGAAATGTGATAACCCCCCTCACAGCTCTATATTCCATTGAATCACTTCAGGTGTGTACTGCACTATATCAGTGATATCAGGCTGAGACAGACACTGAGTGATGTTTTTAATATGCTAACACTGGGGTGATACAAAGTCAATTTTTTCTCCTCCTTTCAGGAGAACTAGCCTGTCTGTGTGTCTGTCTGTCTGTGCTGTGGGTGTTGGCTGGGGTGGTGAAGTAGAACTCCTGCTCAGGAGGGTGTAGGCATCTGTGCTCGGTCTGACTGACTGTCTGTGATGCTCTATAATCTGCACTTACCAGGTCTGAGAAGTGCTTATTAAACAGTAAAGACTAGAGCTGTCTCAGACCTCATAGTCATCTCATCATTAGCACAGGTCTGGACTGTTGTGGATGTCATAATGTAAATATAGTGTTTTAATGCAAAAACCACTATCCTCCAAAATACTCACTTAATACTAAAGACTAAATATACACAATACTAAAGACTAAAATATTAAATAAAACTTACTCTGCTTTTAATGGAAGGTAATGGAGCCAGATGTCTTTCTAAGTAATTTTGGGCCATTTGCTTGTTCCAGTGATTTTCACATGTACAGTGGGGCTTGAAAGTTTGTGAACCCTTTAGAATGTTCTATATTTCTGCATAAATATGACCTAAAACATCATCAGATGTTCAAACAAGTCCTAGAAGTAGTTAAAGAGAACACAATTAAACAAATGAGACACAAATATTATACTTGCTCATTTAATTATTGAGGAAAATGATCCAAGATGACATATGTGAGCGGCAAAAGTATGTGAACCTTTGCTTTCAGTATCTGGTGTGACCCTCCTTTGCAAAATCTGATGATGTTTTAGGTCATATTTATGAAGAAATACAGAACATTCTAAAGGGTTCACAAACTTTCAAGCACCAATGTACTGTACACACAAATTATGTCAGAAAATTTGACAAATGAACTTTTCATTATAAAAATGATTCTGCAGATGTGTGTATCTAGCGTAATGTACTGTCATTTCTATAAAAAATACAAAACAACAACAACAACAACAACAATAATAATAATAATAATAATAATACTAATAATAATATCACAACCTGTATACGGTGAAGACACAGAATAACTGTAAAATTTAAAAAATGATTTATTTAATGCAGGAACACTGCTTCAAAACATTCCATCTGACAACAATATGCAGCTTTGTACTCTGGAAAACTTGAAGTAGAATTTTTTTCTCAAATTATCAAATTATTATCTGTAATATTCAGTTTGTTCTTGTGATTTTTTGATGATCAAAAGCTACAACATATTCCTGTACAGATTTTTCACTTCTGATAATTCTGTTATCAGATGTCCGGTCCTCCAGCTACACTCATCCATCACCATTAAGTCCCATCAGACTGGCCAGAGGATCTGAGTCACTGAACTGTGATGAAAATACACTGCAAGGTCCAAACAGATAAATAAATCTAATACCGGGGCAGCTAGTACACAGTAATACACAATAATGTCATTAGAACTTGTAATAATTATTTGAACTATAAGAACTTTGATAATATTTATGGCCTCCACATCATCATCATCATCTTTATGTGATGGCCCCAAGTGGCTCAGCAGGCTGTGACCAGAGGGTCGCGAGCAATCTACAAACAGGGCCCACAGAGACTAAAATTGGCAGTGCTCTCTCACGTAATGTCCACTGTCTCAGCCATCTATTAATTGGTCCATTCAAAACTAGAGACCCTGTACTTTCCTCCGAGCGCGTTGGTTCCCCAGGGATAGTGTATCAAGCGGTAGTTTGGTGGCGGTGGCTGTATCGCACGCAACGGAGGAGGCGTGTGCATGTCTTCACCCTCCTAGAGTCAGGGACTATGCAAAGTGATGGGGAGAACCACCAATGGTTTGGGTTCATTGGCGACTACCACATTGGGGGATAAAAAAGAAAAAAAAATGTTGATATTGTGTGAAGAGGAATGTAATAACATCCAAATGGTGATAAATTAATAAATGATTTACACTACTTAAGTGCTCCACAAAGAGATGCTCTTCAGTCTGTGTGTGAAGACTGTGAGGGACTCTGCTATTAGAACAGTCAGTGGGAGTTTGTTCCACCGCCTGGGTTCCAGGACAGAGAGTTTTGATGCTAATCTTCCAGGTGTCTTGAAGGATGGTGGGTCAAGCCGAGCTGTACTGGAAGCTCGAGACCTGACTTTTGCATTAGGTAGGGAGGTTCTGGTCCATTTTTTTTGCTTTGTATGTGAGCATCAGGGTTTTTGAGTCTGATGCAAGCAGCTACAGGAAGCCAGTGAAGTAAACGCAGCAGTGGAGAATTTGGTACTGTTAGTGTGACCCACAGCTACAGAACTGTTCAGTGATACCAGATCCTTGGCCTGGTTCTTTCAGTGTGAGGTTGAGTTTGTTCTGACTGTGAATATTAATCATTCATCTGAAAATAAGCTGAACACACAGAATAAGTCTTTTCTCTGGGGGGAGGGGTCATATTTTTCTGAGCACATCAACATGAGCAGTGAGGTGTTCCTCCTGTCTGCTCGGCTGCTGTTTGGATAAGGAGGAGCTTTCTCGCTCTTTTCCCAATTGCTGCTGTGTTGCGTAGCTCTCTGGGGAAATTGGTCTGAAAGCTCCTGCTTTTGGATAAAAGGGCATTTGCCTTGGATGGTGTGCTGACAGGGCCCCTGTGCATCTCTCAGCCCGACTCGTTTCTTCTGAAGCTGAATAATACATCATATGGACCGGCTCAGAGATGCAGGCAGGCTGAGGCGATCGCTCACAGAACATTATATCACACTAGTCACACTGGCCCTCAGCATGAACTTCAAACCAGCTCCAGTGCTGCCTGGACTCAGGAGAGATCATATGACCCTCACCAGAGGAGGAGAGTACACTCTTCTTATCGTTCTTATATTTTACATTCTCTTGAGTGTTTAAATCACTGTTTTACTTTCAAAATACTCAACATAGATATTTACATATACTTCTATCTACATTTTACCTCCACTGACCATACAAGTGCACCCACAGACTGTAGTCCATCTGATTCTCTGTATACTTTATTGTTCTTCAATGGTCAGGACCCCCCACAGAGCTGGTAGACAATTCTTAGTGATGCTGATGTGGTAGCGTGAGTGTAGTAATGCAGGGTATGCACAGAGTATCTTAAGTTCAAGGTTAGTTATCCTAGCCAATAAACCTACTGATTCATCACTAAGGACTTGTTTTGACTGTGACATCATGTATTTCTATAATACATTAACTTTACTGAAGAGGATCATCAGTACAGCAAAAATCTTCAAGTAGGAATCTCTGAGCTCCTCCACCCTTCACTAGGTGTAGCTCTGACTGTGTTTGATTAGAGTACACGTCCTCTTCACACCACTTATCAGAGCTCCTCCACAAGTCAAAAAGCCCCTCAGACATCTCAGCCCTGTAGTCTTCTGAGGTAATCAGCTCCCCAGCGAGGCCGTCTGTGGAGGAAGAGTGTTAAACTGAAGGATTGAGCTGTGAGAGGAAGAGAAAGACCTCCTGCTGTCAGACATGTTTGTCTGATAGACGTGTGGCATTATCCATTCAGAAGTGAAAATATCAGAAATGTTAAATGGATGGATTCTCTTGTCTTTGAGAAGCAAATCTGATGCTGTTAAATCACCATCAATAACAGGACACAGGACATATTTACCTCGAACTATTATTGCATCTCCAAAAATGAGAACATGCTCAAAAAGTTCATGTCTTGTCAAGTCTCCTGTACAGTATTTTATATTCATTTCACATGAAGTGACATATTTCAAGTCTGTTATTTGGTTTAATGTTGGTACTGTTTGAAAAGTCATTTATTCAAACTCACAATAAGTCATACTGGTCATCATCAAAACAGAAAAAAGTCTTGAAATATGTCTCTTAATGTTTAATGAATATAATATAACACTTTACCTTTTTACCATTGCAGGGTTGCAAGGAGAAAGCCGCTGCTCTCCAGAAAGAACAATACAGCAGTTTGCTAAACTATGCAGACAGGCCAGAAGACTATTGTTTTGTGGTGAGATGAGACAAAAAATTCATTTTTTAAACAAGAAGTGTTTTTTGTGGACAAAAGAAAACATTGCCTTTCTACCTTACCCACGTCTATGAAACATGGTGGTGGTAGTATCATGATTTGGGAATATTTTGCTGCATTTAGGCCAGGATGGCGATCCATCATTGATGGGTCAGTGAATTCTGAACTATACCAATTCATTCACAAAGAAAATATCAGTCTATCTGTTTGTGAAATGTAGCAATACAACAATCCTAAGCATGGTTAATATGAAAAAGGTTAAAGAATCAAGTTAATATCAAGTGAGCAGTTCATGTGAGGAAAAACACCTTTTCAGCTCTTATTTATGGACAAATATAGATAATTCTAAAGGCTTCATAAAGTTTCAAGCACAGTTTTTGGTTTACGTAATAAACTTCGTATTTTAAATTTAAGAAAGAAAATCCCAACCTCGAAGCATCTCTATGCAAAGCAGATCCTGTTAAGCCTGTAATTCTGTCTGATTGACACCTTCAGAGCTATTTACATATTTGCTAATAACTAGACATGACAGGTAATCAAAATTCAGGATATGAATATTCAGCAGATTCAATATCCATATGATTCATTCTGTAAATATGAGTTAATTGTATTCAGTACTGTTATAGTCTGTTATGTTTACCTTTAGTGTTGTAGCTCAGAATTTGTTCAAAAGAAGTAACTGCATTTAGACAATAATGCAAATTAAATCTTTATCTTTAAATCTTTAAAATGTTTTTAATGATAAAATCCAGACATTTGATCAGGTTTGATGATCAAAACGTACTTTTTAACTATGAGCTCTGATGGATGATTTAAAAATGTCACAAAGCTCTGTGAGGTCATTTCCTGGCAGCCATGGTCTGGTGGTTAGGGATCTGGATTTATGACTAGAAGGGCAGGTCACAACTGAAATGTTCTTGAGCAAAGCACCTAACCCCCAATTATAAGTTGCTCTAGATAGCAGTGTTTGTTAAATGCCTTAAATGTAAATTTCCACACTGACTTTGACCTGTATATCACATCTAGTTCTAACTTCATTTTAAAAAATAATCTTTTAATCTGCCGGATGTTATAAACTTTCTATTATAAACAGGAAATATTTCCTGATGCTCTCAAGGTTGCAGTGCTGAGGCTTCAATTAAAATATATCTACAGCCAGCAATTTTAGTCCAACTGTTATGCCTTTGATCATTTTTTTTTATTAATTTATTTTGTATTTTTTAATTTTTACTTTTTCTTCCTTTTCCCAATGTGGTAGTAGCCAATGAAATCAACCCATTAGTGGCTCTCCCTATCACTTTGCATTGTCCCTGACTCTAGGAGGATGAAGACATGCACAAGCCTCCTCCGCTGCGTGTGATACGGCCAACGACTATTTTTGAACTACCTCTGATACACCGTCACTGGGGAGCCAATGCGCTCGGAGGAAAGCGCAGGATCCCAGCTACAAATGGACCAATCAGTAGATGCCTGAGCCAGCAGACAATGCAATGTGTGAGTGATAGGGTGAGAGAGCGCCATCTACTTACCTAGAGAGAGCACGGCCAATTTTTGCTCTCTTGGACCCCGGCTGTTGATGGCTTTCATCATTTTTTACTGAAATTAATGTAATGGAGAGTTGCAGAGGAAACATACTCTCAAATATATGCACCGCTTCAGGCACAAATTCTCACAACCTAGTGTGTTCACTAGTGTGTATGTGTGTTTCACTGCACGAATGGGTTAAATGCAAAGGTCAAATTCCATTGGGTGAAAAATCACATAGGCAAAAAAGTAAAAAAATTCAAAATGGGATAACATAAAAAATAAGTTGAACCTGAAACCTTCCTACAGTTCAGATCAGGATACGCAGCGGCAGCACAGCTAATGTTAGAAAATCTTATTGTACTGTTGTTGGGTAAACTTTCCTCCAGAGAGATCTTTAAATCACCAAACTTACACTGAGCTGATTTAAAATAGGTTAACAATTATTCTCCAAACAAACATCCATTAAAAACTCAAAAGTGCCTCATCTATGGCATCACTGCAAAAACCCTTTTGGCACTTTTATTGTATAATGTTGTGTCAGCAGTGAGAAACCTGTTGGAGATCATCCAGAAAAGTAACAAAAAGGTTTCATCTACAACCAGAACTCTAATAACCTGTACTGAACTAAAAAACTGCACCATGAACCATAAAACACAAATATAAAATGAGACAAATTTCTGCATCCAGCTGTTCCTACATTCAAGAACTTAGAACAGACTAGCTGGTGTAAAACAGCCAACATGGAACCTCTCAGTAATCAGAACGACACACGAGCAGATAAAGATCAGAGTGAAGCTTTGGGGGACTGACCACATTAACATTCAGACTCATTTCTCATCTCCACTGCTTATGCAATAACCTGTAACTCTCACAAAATGAACATTACTCAACATAAAAAATCATCCAGAACAAGACCAAACGTGCAGAAACAACAGAAAGAGGATTCAGTCACGGGAGACTGCTGTTATTTCAGGACACACCCTGTAACTGTGCACATCTGTGATTCCTCAGAAATATAAATGACACCCACATGACTTCAGACATGTAAACACACAGCAAACACATCACATGACTCGCCTTCAAAGTAGTGCTTTGTCTGAGAAAGGTTCTCCCTTATTAACATCAACTGCATATACACATACAGACATATACACAATGCACATTTATACACAAACAAGTATGATGGGACTGGATGAGAAGGGCTAGGGTACCAGTACTAAAGAGATAAAAGTCCATTTTAATCTCCAGCCTAAACCAGGAGAGTCCATATTAAACAAATAACAAAGAAACACCAGAAACTCAAAACGAAGACAACATCTGTATACACACACAAGTGTTACAGAGATCACAATAAAAAATGTTTCTTTTACAAACAAGAAGATTGAATACACAGACACACTCAGCTGTGAACAGTCAGGGTTTAATGCTGGAGGACTGACAGATAGATCAGCCAATGACAGGAGAGAATGTCTCTGATGCAATCCACCAATGGGTGGAGCCAAGACAGGTTTGAACTGACCAATGACAGGCAGAGGAGTCCAAACACTGACGCTGAAGAGGGAAAAACAGAACTGGAATGTATCACAAACTTTTGTTTTGGCCATTTGGAGACTATAAAACCCAAAATTGCTACAGCTGCACATCTTCTGTGGGAGAAGGGTGGGGTATGACAGCATCATGCTGTGCTCTGTTTTGGTGTCTCTCAGAGTGAACATGCAGGCAAAATGTGATTTTCTTCACACATCTGACATCAAAAAATGTCAAAACGTGAACTGATTTGAAAAAAAAAAACAAAAACCTTTGGTTTGAGTGACAGAGGTGTCAAGTCACAAAGTACAAATACTTCGTTACTGTACTTAAGTAGAAATTTTGGTTATCTATACTTTAATGGAGAAATTATTTTGGATGACTTTTTATTTCTACTTACTTACATTTTCATGCAATTATCAGTACTTTCTACTCCTTACATTTAAAAACAAACTTGTTATTTCTACATATTTCATTTTGGTTTGTCCTCATTCAAAAAACATCCTAACCAGATAAACTGTGCCAACCAGAAAGAGTGAATTTGATTGTGGTTGGATGATAAGTATAAACACATACCATTCTGATACCCTATTGGTAAGCGATCCATCGCACCTGCACGTCACGTGTCTCGTCACTCTCCAGTAAGCTCAGTACTACACATATATGGTCCACTAATATATTTGAAATGACTAAAATGTTTTCATTGTCAAGAGTCAGATATGCAGCTGAAACAGGTAGCTCAGTACATCCCAAAAAATGTCAACATTACCATTTTAATATAACATTATAGTCATTACGGCTTTTAGAAAAACATTATTTTGGGGGTGGGGGGTGGGGTAGTACACTACATGCCCCTGTGGCACAGCCTAAGTTTTGGCATTTGTTTTCCTTACATTACTTTTACTTTTATACTTTAAGTAGTTTTGAAACCAGAACTTTTGCACTTTTACTTGAGTAAAAAGCTGAAGTTGATACTTCAACTTCTATAAAAGTCTTTTTAAACCCTAATATCTGTGCTTCTACCTGAGCAATGAATGTGATACTTTTGACACCTTTGTTGAGTGATGATCTGATTCAGGTTCAATTTCATTGGTTCAGACTGAAGAAAAGCTGTCACACAGACTCTGATTGGACTTTGTGTCTGAACCAGAAGCCACTGAGTGGTGTTGAAGGACTTGTTTGCTCAGTAAGTGTAGGACAGTGTTTGTCTGACTGAGCTGTACTGATGTGTTTACCTTTGATGTTTAATAAGAAGCTGAAGATGTTGAGGACTAAGACTAGACTGCTGAGACCCCTCTGGCTGCTCCATGTACATCATCATGACCTTAAGTACACAAATATAAAACTGACCCAAACACCTGAAGCTGGTGATGAGATCGAAGCTAAGCTGATCTCCACCCCCTCACCCAGCCCCCCCACCCCCCAAAAAAGAAAAAAAAACAACAACAACAACAACAAATAACAACTAAAGCCAGTCTAATATTTATGTGGATACACAGACAACAGCTGCTGGAGTCAAGTACAAAAACACTCTCCTGTTCAAGGACAGACACTAATGTTTCCTCCTCTCACTGACCCACTTACAGCCAAAACATAAGAACCTGACTAAGCTAACTGCTGTCACTGCAGCACTGCTGGGATCAAACATTAAAAGCACTGCTCATGCTACTCAGACTGATCAGAGACACAGCATGGACTTATGGGTAATGTACACCCAGAGACACTGAGCGTGCAGTTAATCCAAATCAACCTGGGATCTGATAATGTCACCGGTGTTAATGATCCCTTAATCACCACAGAAATGACCATCCAGCTGCTTCACATTTACATTATGATCTGAACAGTATTCCTCAGGACATGCAGTGTGTTATCATGTATCATTCATGTACATCTGAAGTGTGAATGATTGTGAACAGATGCTGCATTCTGATTGGCTGCTCTTCTGTTAGTAATGTTACTATAAATGATACCGTATACTGAACACTGCTCTACGTAATTAGCATCTTGTGTTCAGTAGTACAGGCTCACAGGACCCTCAGGAGGTTATGTCCATTGCATTATGGGATACAGTGTATAATGGGTTATATATGACTAGCTCAAGTGTGTTGGGGTAAGAAATAGTTTTGATCTGTTCCTGTTGTGTAGTTGTGATATTATTTGTATTTAAGACAAATTAATATTTAAAGTCCTTTGATTGGGATCCAGTAGAAGCGTCTCCTGTTGTCAAGCAGACACACACAAAGTTTCCCATCCAAGTCCTGACCAGACCCAGACCTGTTTCTCTGCATGCTGTGTGTTATGTTATGAAGGTGATTTGGCTGCTAGACTTTAAAGTTTAAAGAACAAAACACTCTTAGAAGCTGTTTGTTTTCCTCAGCATGTTTGTTTATCTTACTGAAATGTTCTCTTCATATGTTTAAATCAGAGGCGATTGCTCTAAGACTGCAAGGGAAGCTCAGCTTCCCCTAAAATGTAAAAAAATAAGTGATCAATAATATACTGTTGTGTGTACATGTCATTGACTAAATATGCGCTACAACGCGCTCAACTTTTGTTCAGAATCAGCTTCTTATCACTGTCCTTTCGGCGCAGCAATGGTCACTATTCTTCGACTAAGACTTGTTTTCAACTCGCGCAACATCGCGTATAAATCAGTTACTGTACATGTGTGTTGTCAT
>BRDA01049378.1:0-39347 GCA_036984385.1 Crenuchus spilurus | reverse complement strand
CGAAATTTGTCCTCTTCGAGAAGAGATGTGGACGATCGAGCTATCGACCCTGACCGCGCTCCGATCACATTTCACACAGGCGGACACTCACGAAACACTACCACCTCCCCTAGTCGTCGTGGGCGACCGGTCTTTGAAACTATCTTCAGTCTTCCTCACTATCTTCAGTCAGAGGTTTGTGTTCGTCGATGTTTTTTTGATGGTCTTTATCTTCGAGCTAAGCAGCGATCAGCAAAAATTGTTTCTTTTACGGCGATTCTACTAATCCTTTCAGAAGCCAAGTTGAGTCTTGTCTTACTTTTAAATTTTTTACGAGGGTGCCTACAAATGTGGTTTTCTAGCGGGGAGCATTTTTTAAATTTTCATTCTGTTCTGAGTTGAACCGAAGACTTTCCTAATCATCTTAGCGGCATTTTCTTTGTTAAAAACGACTAGCGACGAATCGAGCTTCTATTTCTGGTAGTTTTTTTGTAGCTGCTTGTGTTTGGAGACTGACTTCTATCACTCCTTCTGACTTCTATCAAAGTTTCTGGCCAGCGGGTGCTGCTGATCCCCTCCACCATCACAAAGCACTCACAGGCGGACACACTTTACACTAGCCTCGCGCCAGTCCCAGCTATCGAGCTAGCAGGTGTAGAGAAGAGCTTCTCCTGTTTAAAGCGGCTCAAGTCTTACACCTGCAACACCATGAGCCAAGGCCGTTTAAGCAGCCTAGCTCTGCTGGCCATTGAGAGGACACTAGTCAAGTCCCTGGAAAAGACGCCTTGTTGGTACGACAGGGTCTCAGATCATTTTCTTGAAAAGGAATGGAGGGTAGAATTTACGTATAAATAAACCGACACATTTTATGATGTAGGCCGAAATTGAGCTTCCCCTCCTTGAAAGACCAGCATCCGCCACTGGTTTCAATACTTTATTATTTTAAAGCTCTCTGGAGATAATGACTGTTTTTACTAATAAACACTGAAATCAATTCAGAACGACAGTGAAGTTGCTTATTTGTCAAATGAACAGTTCAGTTTTCATTTGATAAATAACCAAAATCAACAGTGAAACTAGAATTTTCTTTATAAATAAAACATGTCTGAAACTACTTGTATATATTTATAGGCAAAACTGAAAGCTGTTGGTTTTATTAAAAGGTCTCAGTAGTTTCACTGTGTTTAGTGGTGAATGTGACTCCTGAGTTGATTTAATGTCAGTAATGCAGAGCTGTGGGGTTTGCAGGGTTTTGTTTGTGTTGGTATATGTTTAGGTTCTGATTATTTTAGTTCTGCAGATTCACAGAATTTAGAGAGATGTGTGTGTGTGTGTGTGTGTGTGTGTGTGTGTGTGTGTGTGTGTGTGTGTGTGTGTGTGTGTGTGTGTGTGTGTGTGTGTGTGTGTGCGCAGTGCTCTCCTGTGCCCCATTTTTCAGGGACAGTTCCTGTTTTAGGAGTTCTGTCTCTGTCTGGAACTGTCCCCAAAAATGTCCTCATTTTTAACTCTGAATAAAACACAACAGAAAGTCCTATTAAAGAACTGCAGCAGAGCAGACGGGCATCTCACATTACACTTGCTTTGGCCAACAGAGGGTGCTGTCTGCTGCACATTTACTACATGCTCACCTAGTTTTAGAGAACAGGGTTAGGGCTCTGGTTAAGTCCACAACATTAGAACAAAAGTCTTTTAAAAACAGGAGATAAACCAGGAATTAACACAGTTTCTCTAACTGTGGTAGTTTCGCTAACTGTGTAAGTTAATTATGTTTTTAGTGTGACTTCAGTGTAGTTTCTTACAGTGTAACAGAAACTGCAGCTGTCACTATTAGATATGATTTTAATAATGTGATAATATGATTTGGATTATATGTATTTTGATGTTATAGACTGAGCTATTTGAGGTGACTACTGAGTTCTAGCATTTGTTAGCAACAAATAATGGTCCTGGCTCCAATTCTAAAGAAGTAAATTTATTACAAATATGTCTTTGCTGATAAACTAAATCTAACATGTAAAATATGATTTGTGGGCTTTAAATACACTATTGTTTTATTTTACATTAGAGACATTTAGCAGACGCTTTTATCCAAAGCGACTTACAATTGAGGGCTAGGTGCCTTGCTTAAGGGCACTTCAGACATGACCTGCCCTGGGATTGAACCGGCGACCTTCAGGTCACCAGACCAGATCCTTAACCACTAGGCCACGGCTACCCCCCTCAAAGTTTTATGTATTTGACCTGCTACTATTATATTTCTGCTCAAGCCGTTTCTGTCTCAGCTCTCATTAAAAATTTAAGTTTCTTTCTTTCTTCAGAAATGGAGTAAATTACTTTTAAAAAGAAAATCAGTTTTTGTGTCTGCTTTGGGAAATGGAGCTGATGCATCACCACATACATATTTCAGCCAGTATTTTCAGCAGCATTAGAGTGTCTCTGACTGTGAATAATTATAAATTAATGAGCTGAGGTCATCTGAGAGCCGTACATTTACTCAAACAGCAGCACACTGACCCAGTCTGTGTACTGACCACAGTACTTTCCAGTCCACTATACAGCTCTTATCTGATTAAAATAGTCATTTATATCTCTTTCTCACACACACACACACACACACACACACACACAGTCATATATCTAAAATGATAACTACATGAATAATTTTCATGTATAAGGGAAAATAAGGGAAGTCAGTGTAAAAAGATTTGAATTCATTGAAGTCATTTTGGAGCATTTCTATTGGTCCACTGATCATGACATTTACATATGATGTTAAGCACAGCTGGTATTGTCACATAATAAAAAAACTGATCTAACACTAGAGAAGCGTAACACAGCTTGCATGCATGTTATGTTGAACATCAGAGAGTGACGTACTGTATATGACTTATTATTACATAAAGTGACAATAATTGTAATAATTGGTCCTCATTCGCTTTTCTGTCGAGGAAACAAACTGGCAGCTGTTCAAATTCCATCAGTAATCTAATTAACCAGCCTTGTACAGAGAGCAGCTTACAAAGGAGGACGAGAAAGTTAAATAATGGAGGAATTAAACAGACCCAGGTCTAATTAGGCTAAGATTATCTTGTTAGGCACTAGAGAAATCCCAAACAAAACTTCTTCATATCCTTCAAGGCAGGAGACCACGATCAAAGCACTGAAGAGAGAAAAAAAACAGAAGAATCAATTAATCACAAGATTAGTTCATCTTTACACTGACTGCATGAGTCCACCATCTATTATTTACTGCAAATATGTATGAGCGGATGAATAATGAATGATGCTGGTGCACGTCTGTGTGTTTAAGGCGCTCCGAGCCTGTATCTCTGTGATCTACATTACATAAGTGAGATGGCAGAACTTGTTCAGGACGTTCTCTCAAATGTGACTGTCGCCAAAAGTGCTGCTTTGAAGCCCTTTGACTTAACAGGGAAGCCGAGAGCAGAGCTTTTTAACACCACTCTGTGAGTGATCACAGCTTTAAGAGATCTTCAGCTCATTTTGCTGACTAATGCTTCATTTGACTGTGCTCTTATTAGCGAGACCACTGAGCTGCTAATTTTAACCCTCAAAGCCACAGTACAGAATTTGGAAGCAGTGTGTCAAAGCAATTAAAGTCACTTCTACAGCCCAGTGGCCTCGTATCGGGTATTGCCTCTGTCTGCTGGAGACAGTAAGTCCTACAGAACTATAGAAATTCTGAGCCACGTCAAGCATTTAAGACCTTCATTAATATGTGGATGTATTGTGATTGGTTTAGGTAGATGTGATACTTTTTGAGAGGATAGCCTGGATGACTATAGAATTTGTGATACGGCCCTGGGAAGAAGCATGGTCATAATGTCCAAGTGCTTAGTTTAGCTCTTACACACAGATGAAAGTTTGAGCAACCCAAAAAAGTTTTATTCATCACCAAGCTCCACATCAACAAAAAAGTGCATAAGAGAAAGCTCTACTATTTTATTTTAATGTTTTTGCCAATGTGATAGCACACAATGGAATTTGACCTCAGTATCTGTGCAGTGAAACACACACACACTTGTGAAAACACTAGGCTGTGAGAGCATGTACCCAAAGTGGTGGGCAGCCCTATCCACAGTGCCTGGGGAGCAGTTGGGGGTTTAGTGCCTTGCTCAAGGACACTTTATTCATGACCTGCCACCAGCGACCTTCCGGGCACAAGACCAGATCCCTAACCACCAGACCACAATTGCCCCCTCATTTAGTTTATTTCTCATGTGATCATGTCAACCAGAACCTTTTTACCTTGCTTCTGGATCTCCAATAATCCCCTGGTGAAGCTCCAGGCCCAGATAGGGCCCAACTCCTCAATATCACAATTTCTTGTTTGCTTGTAGCATTACCCGTGTAGCTCATTTATCCAAATTTTCATTTACATTTCCCAAACGTCTACATCTGAGGTCAGTACTTTGTGTAAATATGATGAGAAATGCTCTGCCACTGTGATGGGAGTAAATCACAAAGTTAAACATATTACATAATGAGAGTTACATCTACAGAAAAGACAGTAGAACACAGCGCTGGGTCACTCTGACATTTCCAGTCCAGCTGAACACTCGCTGGGTTCTAAAGTCTAATGGACTGGACTTTAAATGCCACTTCTGACCTCCTGACTTCTGTTGAGTGGGATCTTTCTTTGTTATGGGCAAGTTGGTTTTGTTTGGATGGATTTAATGGTGTCTATCTCTGCCTGAACTCAGTATTTGACTTTTCTCATCATCTCTGGCTGATAACTCAGGTCTTTGTTCCTTTTACTGTCATTGTGACCTTTAAAGAAAAGACTGCAGACATTTGAGTGACAATTTCATACTGAAAAGATTTGTGTAGGACTTATTGTTTCTGACTTAGTTTCATTGAGTGTGTCATGTGGGATTTAAATTCTTGTCCAATAAAATTAACTTTCTAATGATGTGTCAAAAGGTAGAACAAACTTTTTAAAAACTAACTGCTTTGTGATGGGATGAGCTTTTGATCATTTTCTAAATCAATTTAAAAACTGAAAGCACAAAATTGCGATATGTTTATGATTCAATCAGATTTGTTTGAAAGAGTTCAAACCTGATGGTGTCAGGTTAGAGGTGTAATAACTGCTAGGTGGAGTTATGAGGAGATCATAGCATCGCAGTAGATTATACAGGCTGTCCTGTTTGCTTCTTTACCTGAATAACTGTAACACTACTGAAGATCTGGTGATGAAATGGTGATTAAATAAACCTCAGTCTGTGTGTAAAAAACTGACATGTATGATTACAGTGCAGGTAGATGGGTGCTTATTTCTGATGACTAATATCCGCAGCTGTAGGAGTGGAGGCTGGCGCCTGTCCAGCCGTCTCCATCAGTCACCTGCTGGTGCATTAAAGTCCTCAGTTATCCTTGTGGACACAGTAGAGGATGCTGGTTATTTCACCCTGAGAACTGTGCAGAGATCTGTGTATAATGTATCAGTACACAGTACAGGAGGAAGTGTTGTATAATGTATCAGTGCACAGGACAGGAGGAAGTGATGTATAATGTATCAGTGCACAGTACAGGAGAAAGTGCTGTGTTATGTATCTGCACAGTACAGTAGGAAGTGTTGTATAATGTATCTGCACAGTACAGTAGGAAGTGTTGTATAATGTATCATTGCATAGTACAGTAGGAAGTGTTGTATAATGTATCATTGCATAGTACAGTAGGAAGTGTTGTATAATGTATCTGCACAGTTCAGGAGGAAGTGATGTATATGTATCAGTGCACAGTACAGGAAGAAGTGATGTATAATGTATCAGTGCAAAGTACAGAAGGAAGTGATGTATAATGTATCAGTGCACAGTACAGGAGGAAGTGCTGTATAATGTATCAGTGCACAGGACAGGAGGTAGTGTTGTATAATGTATCAGTGCACAGGACAGGAGGAAGTGTTGTATAATGTATCAGTGCACAGGACAGGAGGAAGTGTTGTATAATGTATCTGCACAGTACTGGAGGTAGTGTTCATGCTGTGAACATACTCAATTCAATTCAGAAGACATTGGGAGATTTGGATCTGAAACAGTTTGGAAAGTGTCTCTGATGGATGATCTTTCACAAATGGAGTGTCAAGTTCAGGTGTGCTTGGATGCTGGTGGAGGACATCAGACAGAAGATTATTTAATCCACATTTCATCACCAGATCTTCATTAAAATTAAAGTTACTCACCATCGTTTGAGTAAAGAAGTAAACAGGACAGTCTGCAGTCTGAAGTGGACCGGTCATATAAACAGAACTAAGTGGTAAGCTATGTTGGTAAGCTTTGTGTACAATTAGTGAAAAGAAGATCTGTTTTAATAATACAACTGATCTCTGTTTCTCATAGTTTCTCAGAAACTAATCTTTCAGCCCAGTATATTGTGGCCTTTTTTAATGACAGTAAGTCTTGTGTGTAAAGTCAGGGGTGTCATGGCGGTGCTTGTTAGTCTGTAGTTGTTGGTGATGAGGTTTGTTGGAGATGCACATGTGCTTGCTCTCAGTTCTGCTTATCCTGACATGCCCAGCAGTCCACAGTCATGATTTCTGCAGGTTCTCTGGACTATAGATGTAAGAAAACCCAGCATGTACAGGACCTAAGTGAGACTTGTGGATGCATTAGTGAGGCAATTTTGTGCATTTTCTGCCCAAACATCTACCATGAAGGGAACAGAGGAGACTATGTATTTGAAACTTGGAGCTCTTCGTGATTCTTATTTTCGGGAACTGGAATGATTCAGAAGCAGTAAGGATGGAGAGAATGTCCTGAGTGAACCATGGATATCCCAAAACCAGGAGACCATCAGAGGTCTTAAACATAACCAGTAGAGAGAGATTCTGAATGGACATTTTCAGTTCAGGCCTGTGGATTCAGTGACTTTACCAGTGGGTTGGTCATTAATACTGTTCATAAGGAGTGAGATGCTGTACATGGTCAGAGGTATTTCTAACTGAGGGTGAAAGCTTTGTCTCCAGCTACCCCAGAAGCTATGAGGGGTGGGAAAAATATGATTAACTCTCCATGATTAAATCACATGGCTGGTTTAAGATTTGAACACATAAAAACATAATTTTGTTGAGCGTTCAGTCTGAATCTCTACACTAGTGTTAGTTTGAAGCTGAAGTAAAAAACAGATCTGATCATTTACAGAACATTGTACATAAAAATTATATTTACTTTTGTAAAAGTAGTGAGGGAGGAGGGGTGAGATGTCCATCAAGGAAGCCACACAATGCCAACACTGCCCGTAAATGGACAAAACAAGAAGCTCACACCTGCATTTTGTTGTAAAAAGTTGTTTATCAGCGTCATTTGACCTCTATTATTACCATAAAACCTGTGTTCACATTTTACTTATCTTTAACAAACTGCATTCAGCAGTTATAGTATTTTTTAGAAAAAAATCACAGTTTTTGTGTGTTGACATGTCAGTGAAAAATCATTGAGGTCATGTAGGTCATTTTGTACTGAAACCAAACAGAGTTCATCTCTGCTCAATAATCACTAAAATGTCAAAGATCCCACTATTACAGTGATGGTGAACAGAGATGTACTCACTTCTGTTACTGTATGAAATCAAAACAAAATGGTTTAAAAACAAAAAGCTGAAGACTCACTGAGACTAAAGTGAACATGAGGGCCCCGAGTGGCTCAGCAGGCTAAGACGCTGACACTATGACCAAAGGATCGCAAGTTTGAATTCCGGTCATGCCGTTTGCCATCAACAGCCGGGGCCCAAGAGAGCAAAAATTGGCAGTGCTAGTGCTCTCTCTGGGTGGGTAGATGGTGCGCTTACTCTTTGTATCATTCACATATTGCAATGTCTACTGGCTCAGGCGTCTACTGATTGGTCCATTCGGAGCTGGGAACCCTGCGCTTTCCTCCGAGACAAGGTTCACTAAATACATTTTAATACAATTTGAAGAGTGTTTGTGGGGTTCATAGTGAGTCTGCCATGATGACTGATATTCTGGTGAAGAGGATGTGGCGGTCAGTTTGAGAAGCTGCATGTGCATTAGTGTTAGACTGTAAACTAAAGTCATGGAGATTTACCTGTGATCACCTGTGAAGAGGTGGGATATGATGAAAAATGGCCAAACATAAGCCAAATTGTGATGGCTAAAGATCTGGATCAGAGCATCTCCAAAATAGCAGCTACTGTGGGCTGTTCCTGGTCCACACTGGTTAGTGCCTATTAAAAGGAGCCCAGGTCCATGGCAATAGGACCAAAAGGATCTATTCATCAATCTGCCCATTCATCCATGTATCCATCATCTTCTGCTTAATCCTCGTCAAGGTAACGGTGAGTCTTCTACCCCCTCACCGGGCGCAGGGCAGGTGCATCACATGATCTTATCTAAACCAAGAACAGGGAGCCAAGCCATTGCTGGACCATGAGCACCCAAAGTCCTTTAATGTGTGATGAGAGCCGCAGTTATCCTTTGACCTACTGTAGCACAAATGACTGAAAAAGTAATGATGACTATAACAGAAAGAAACACACTGCATCACTTAGTGCTAGAAATGCAGACACAGTCACAATTTTTAAATCTAAGCTCAAACCCACTTGTTCAGTTTAGCTTTTGAGTAATGACCCCTCCTTCTAGTTTAAGGATGTTGCTTCAGGATCTTATGGACATGGAGAACCTGGTAAACTCCTGTATGCTGTGCTCAGTTTCTCTGGTATGAGGACGTTGGTGCAGACGGAGGTTGTTGTCTGAGGATGCTCTAATGTCTGTGTTACTTCTGTTTTTCCTCCTTTCAGTCAGTCTGTGTCAGATCTACTGGAGTCACTACACTAATGAAAATATTCACAAACCTTCTCTATGACACCCAACAAACTAACCACCTCTCTACTGTTTTCTGAGGAAATTGTGCCAATGATGGAAGACTGTTTGCTGGATTTTCCTGCAGTTCACACCAGACCAGCTGCCTTACCTCCATCTACAGCTGCCAACCTCATACCCTCACCATTACCACCACCATCAATAAAACTGAATTGGAACTGAACTCTTGTTAGCAACTATCAGACTGATGCTTACCAGTTTGATGAACTGTATTGTGGCCCCAGATTGATGCCACTGCCACTATTATTATTATTATTATTATTGTGGATTCTTGATAGAAATGGCGCATTGTATGTCTTGCTGCACTGTCTCTGGAGGACACACAAGACGTTTACTTATTCGGATTATTGGTAAAAGGGACCCTGTTGATCGGCTTAGGGGGTCTCCTTGTGTACTGGGAAATTAGGAAAGTTGGATCGGCTGTTCGAGCACCAGTAAGGCTTCCATTGATGATTAAAATGGTGGGCAGGGCCCTCAATGCACAAACTGTGAGTCTTCACGCAAAAATGTATCTCTGTGAAACTTGAGGCTCTGCTGTGGCGAATGGAATCTTTTGAAAGATCATTGGACTTCAGTGTAAGCTCTCACAAATTGGGGATGCACGCAGCAAATTGAAGATGTTTTCCTTATACGGCTCCCAATCTCGGTGGTCTGACCTTGACTGCACTGCCAAGAAATTCTCCTGCAGGGGTTGCTAAGCTGTTGCTATGGTTCTGTCACCACATCTTGTTCTCCTGATAAGGGGGATTTGTTGGACGCCTGGAAGCTGTTCAAGGCTCTACAGCTGCTGTGCTCATCGCGAGACAACTTACGGACTGAGAAACACAAACTCTCTGACTGCTGAAGGAACAAACAACCTGTCGTCACCTGCCCTGCCCTCCTACTACCCGTTAACCCATTACCAACCACTTCTGATGGCTTGCTCCCAGGTGGGGGCATGACAACTCCGTTGCGAGAGCATTCTGATGCTGCCGGACTCTGTCGCTGCTGGCCTGTCTCCATTTTATTACCCACCTACCCACCCTGCCCTACCCCCACCACTTGCTATGTCTTGTTGTTGTGCTTAGGCGTAATAGGTGACTTTTTTCTTTTCCCACCTGGGCTCCCGTATTGTGCCCGACTCAGGGTGCATTGAGGGGGATTTTATTATTTTTTTTATCACCTCCCCTCCTTCCCCACTGTGTTCCACTGTTTTTCTTCTGACTGATGATAATTTGCTGTACTTGTGCACTGACAATAAATTGATTCTGATTCTGTTTTTTATTTTGACATTATGACATTAATTATATAACATCAGTTGTAAAAGGTTCTATATAAATACATTTTTATTGATTGATGGATCACAGTTCACTGTGTACAAGTCTGCAAAGATGTGTTGCCTGGTCTTGGTCCACTGGGACCTACAAAGGGCAAGTCAGCATCAGAACTAGAGCACAAAGCAGGAGAAAGTGAGCTGGTCGGATGAATCACATCTTCTCTATGTCATGTGGATGACTGTGGGTGAATTGTTTACCTGATGAAGAAATGGCACCAGAATGCAGTAGCAGGCCTTTGGAGACATTGTGGTGTTCTGCCTACCTAAACAATGATGCAGACCAGGTTCACCTTTAGTATTCCTTAACAGCAGTGGCCTTGTTCTTTAGGATACATGGTCCTGCAATACTGCACAGATTGTTCAGGAATGGTTTGAGGAGCTCAAATCAAGTATCCGTGGAATGTTCTGGATCTTTGATAGATGTCTGTTAATGTCTCGGTGTGAGATACCTCAGGACACCTTCAGAGGTCTTGTGGAGTCTTGATGCTTCAGAGCTGTTTTGGCAGCAGGAGAAGGCCCCACATAATATTAAGCAGGTGGATTTAATGTTCTGGCTCACAGGGAGATGGATGCTGTCCTAAATGCTTGCTGACAGGAGAAGGAGTGACAGACTTTGTATGCAGAGGGTTTTTCACCTTCATAGGCTCTTTGAGCTCTCACCAGGAAACCAGCGGAGCGACCACGTCTGCACTCCAACCAAACCACACGGCAGGTTATGAATATTCAACATCCGTATCTGCTGGAGAGAAAACAGCACATAAATTATTGTGGAAATGTTATTTTATCCAAGCAGAGTTTACAGTCACCCTCAATTTCCATTTTGATGAGGATGACAAATGGGCTAAAGTGGCTCGTTTCCACCATCATATGAGACATGAAGGTTTATGAATAATCATTCACATGTCTTATTTAGTCCACAGGTGGGGCCTTTTAGGCTCAGACTTTGCATCTTAAATCAATGAGGTTCCAAACACAAGATCAGGAATAAACTTTCTACCCAAAGTAAATACAAACTAGACAATTTTAAAGAAAACAGACTCGAGCCTTCCAGCAGGATGGACATCCCAGCCTGGCAAACAGAAAGCAGTCATGTATTTTACATGAGCATCATTCTCTTTAAATAGAGCCCTTCAGGCTAGGTCAGACTAGGTGCTTTCTGCATCAGCCTTTGCAGGCTTATATCTGTGATTAACATTAACTTGTGTTGCATAATCTTCTGTTTATTTTGTCTTTATGAGGCAGCCGCGGTGTGATCATCTGGAATCTTCCAGCCCTCTGGCCAGCTCTGGTCAGCATTAGGAGAGAGAGAGAGATACAGAGAGAAAGAGAGAGAGAGAGAGATACAGACAGACAGAGTCAGCCCTTCTCATCTACAGGCTGCATTAGCATGCGGCTCGACAAGTGCTCCAGCTTCCTGCGTGTGCTCTGAATAAGGATGGAGAAACAGGGTCCCAGGGGGTGTAGAAACAGCCTCAACCAAACCACACCAATAAGCCCCTCCTCTTTACACCCCTCATACTGCTATCCACCTCAATCTAACCTCAGATTATTAGCATTTCTATTTGAGGTGCCTATAGTGGACATGGCTGTTATTAGTATTAATAGTTACTGTGAAGAAGAAGACAAACACTACAGCAGGTTAAGGGGGAGGCGCTCACCAACATAACACAACCACACAGATGCAAACGCACAACATCTTCATGTAAGTTATGTAATTGATGGTGGCTGTAGATCCTCAGCACTTATTGTGATGAAAGATGGACTCCAGTTTTGTGTCCAGAATAGTAATGTGTCACGTATATATGTTTGTGTGGGTGTGTGAGTGTAATATTACTGAATATTACTAATCTGGTAACACTTTATAATAACTTTCATTAATAGCTCATTAACTAATGATTAATAACTGAACAAATCATTAGTTCATGAGAATTTCATTAACAAAAGTTTTAATAATGATTTGTTAACATTTCATCCATCCATCCATCATCTTCCGCTTATCCGTTGTCCGGGTCGCGGACCCAAGCAAAGAAGACCAGACGTCCCTCTCCCCAGCTACCTCTTCCAGCTCATATGGGAGGATTCCAAGGCGTTCCCAGGTCAGCTGAGAGATATAATATCTCTAGCGTGTCTGAGGTCTTCCCCGGGGTCTCCTCCCATCTGGACATGCCCAGAACACCTCAACCAGGAGGCGCCCATACCAGGTGCCCGAACCACTTCAACTGGCTCCTCTCGACGTGGAGGAGCAGCGGCTCTACTCCGAGCCCTTCTCGGATGTCCGAACTCTTCACCCTATCTCTAAGAGAGAGCCCAGACACCTTACAAAGGAAGCTCATTTCAGCCACCTGTATTTGCGATCTCGTTCTATTGGTCATTACCCAAAGCTCATGACCATAGGTGAGGGTTGGAACGTAAACCGACCAGTAAACAGAGAGTCAACTCTCTCTTCACCAAAACAGACCGGCACAGAGCCCGCATCACTGTGGATGCTGAACCGATCCGTCTGTCAATCTCCCGCTCCCTCTTACCCTCAGTCGTGAACAAGACCCCGAGATACTTAAACTCCTCCACTTGAGGCAAGGACACCCTCCCAACCCAGAGAGAGCAATCCACCTTGTTAACATTTGCAAAAATGAATACAATCATTAGTAACTACATGAACTGTCATTTATAAACATTTGTGCATGTTCAAATTCTCATGAACTAATGATTTGTTCACAGTTATTAATCATTAGTTAATGGCTTATTAATGAAAGTTATTATAAAGTGTTACCAATATTCTATTCCAACAGAATTAATCAGTCATTTCTCCACAGGCCTAAATCACATCTGCACTCTATTATAACAGGCAGCAGCAACAACAACAACAATAATAATAATAATAATAATAATAATACCAATAATAATAATAATAATAATACCAATAATAATAATAATAATAATAATAATACCAATAATAATAATAATAATAATAATAATTTTAGTCATTTATTATATTTAATGTTATATTGTACAATTTGTATAATGAAATATTACTTTTCTTAATTACATACTATCATGTACAACTAAAAGTCTTTGTTTTGAAGTCTCCTGGTCTTGGTCTTGACTATAACTCTAGAATTTACACTTAAATAAGTGAACTAAGTAAACATTCACTGTGTGTGTGTGTGTCAGTAAGTTATTCACTGACTGTAGGAGTGTTTTATGTATCAGATGTGAGTCTGACTGGTTACAGCATCTGTTTAACCCGGTTGCTCTACAGGCTGCAGAGTCTTTAAAAGATTTTAAAATGGTGTTTTAATAGCAAAAGTGCACAGTCATCTAACCGATGTGTTTGCACACAGATGAGATTGACCTCCTCATTTAACCCACCCATTCAGTGAAAGACACACATGCCCAAAGTGGTGCGCAGCCCCTATCCACAGTGCCCGTGGAGCAGTTGGGGGTTAGGAGACTGATTCATAAGTCTTAAGTCATATCCTGACAGGGGATCAAACCAGAGACCTTAACACACGGCCACAGCTGCCCTAAACCTTTATTACAGACTTGAACTCACAATGTTCTGGCTTCAGGAGTCAAGCAGCTGCCCACAATGCCAACATCTGTTGACCATCATATTACTGTGACTGATTCACCAACTCATGAGCTACAAATCATACTCGTAATGCCATTTTACTTTGTATTGCATTTAATTGTAATGCAATTAAGGTCATTCACAATCTCTACCCACCATATCTTTCTACTCTTCTTCATGTTGTAACTCCATCTCGCTCCCTCCGATCATCGTCCTCCATCCACCTGACCTTCCCCACCGCTTGCCTCACCACCATGGGGAGCAGAGCTTTCAGCCGCTCTGCTCCCCAACTCTGGAACTCCCTACCACCTGATACATTAACTCCCTTTCACAATTCAATTCCACAGTCAAAACTTACCTGTTCAAACTTGCCTTTTCCATCTGATCGTTTTTGCATTTTCTTATTTTAACTTGTTTTAATGTTGTATATTGTGTATTCTTTTTTTTTTTTTTTATATTTATATATATATTCATTGCTTGTTTGCACATTTGTAAGGTGTCCTTGAGTGACAGAAAGGTGCCTATGAAATAAAATGTATTATTATTATTATTATTATTATTATTTATTATTATTATGTGTGGCAGTGTAAAAAATAAAAGTATAATAAACAAAAGGTAAATATATCTAAACAATAAAGACATAAAGCTGTTAAAACATGAAAGCCTACGAATGTATGGTTCCATGTACATGTAATAACTGTGTATTTATATACAATCTACTTAACAAAGTCACACACATACTCATGTTTACACATCTGAGTCTGTTTCAGTCTGAATAGAACAGCAGATTGTGAAACATGTGTTATTGGTCCATATTTATGAAGGATCTCAGAGCAGCAATATAGGATCAATATTTCTAGTCAATGTTACATTAAATGTATAATTTGACCACAGATCAGCATTATTATTATAAGAAATGTTACAAATATAAATATTGGGTAATATTAGAACTGAATGCTCTGTCTGACACTCACTCACACACACACAAACACACACACACACTTTACCAAACAGGACCGTGGTTTTAGATTCTGAACCATTTAAGGTGGAATTTTCTAGTAAAGACATAGTCTCAAAGTCAACTTCTCCTGCATCCATTCATCCATTATCACACCACGATCCTTATCAGGGTCGTGGTTCGTCCCCTACCCCCTCACTGGGTGCAGGGCAGGGCATTACACTATTCAGCTAAGCCCATGACAGGGCGCCAATCCATTGCTGGGTGCACACATGTGCATATACATACACATAGACACACACACACGTATGGTCAATTTAGAGTACCCAATTCACCTGACCTCCATGTTTTTGGACTGTGGTAGGAAACCAGAGTCGCCGGATGAAACCAATGCAGAAATTGGGAGAACATGGAAACTCAGTACAGATGGGGACTCGAACCCAAGTCCTCAGTGCTGAGAGGTGAACGTGTTAACCACTAAGCCACCGTGCCGCCCCTTTTCCTACATGTCTAATAATTACCTGTTTATTATAATAATGCTAAAAATGTCTGAAACAATAACAAAGTAACAAAGTAACAGAGTAACAAAGCTAAAATAAGCAAAAGCAAAAAAGAAAATGTATAATTATCACTCTAATAACTTCAGGTCCACACTGCAGTTTAGTACAAGGTCCCAGACTGTGTGTGGAACATCAGGTTTCTTTTATACACAACATTCTTCCTGCCTCCTTCACAGCACAATCATCATGTTCATTATTACTTTAGTTAAACTCTGTGTTCATAACAAAAGTGAATCAGAAGCTGGATGTAACCTTCGCTGAACTTTATTCTTACACAAGTGGTCTCGTGTGCTGAAGTGGGTTCTTCAAAAGCTGGTTGGAAAGCTTCAGTAAATCACACCTCTGATGTAGTTCTCTTTGCCTTCACGCTGGTTTAGCATCGCGAGGTTCTGTATGAGGTTTGGCTTACTGAAGCTAGTAACACATCTTGTGTGACTAATCTGCTGTTGGCTCAGCATATTAAAAATTCTGCCAAACGGAGAATACAAATGTGTCCCTGGAGGTCTCCTCTTCACACAGTGATGGCTTCCAAGCTTTCACAGCACATATACACATTTAACATGTATTGTCCTAATCAAGTGAGACTATTAGTCTTTTTAAGAAGCTTTCGTGTAGTATGTGTCCAAATGTTTGTGGACAACACAATAAAATAACACTAAACCTGAACCTACTGGCACTATGCCTAATGCCAGGTGTGGGCTAGAAGGGTATAAAGACCCCCCAGCATTGAGCTGTGCTCTCTGCTCCATCCAGTACTTTTGGAATGAGCTGGTCGAGTTTGGGATGCTGATTATCCAAAATCCTGATGCTCTTGTGGATGAATATAATCAAATCCTTTCCCCGAACAGTAGAGACTCCAACAAAAGCAGAATAAGCTCTTTTTAGTCTTGACTTTCAGAAGCAAGGTTTAGGGTAACTGATGAGTTATGTACAGGTGCTGGTCATAAAATTAGAATTCATTTTAACACAACTCAGAAAACACAATGCACCACCACCAGCAGATGACATGGCACCTCAAACCATCACTGACTTTGGAAACTTTACACTGGACCTCAAGCAACGTGGATTCTGTGCCTCTCCTCTCTTCCTCTAGACTCTGGGACCTTGATTTCCAAAGGAAATGCAAAATTTACTTTCATCAGAGAACATAACCATGGTATCCCTGTTCTTAATTGGCCAGCAAACTCGCCTGACCTCAACCTCATAGAAAATCTATGGGGTATTGTGAAGAGGAAGATGTGATACGCCAGACCCAACAATTCAGAAGAGCTGAAGGCCTCTATCAGAGCAACCTGGGCTCTCAACACCTGAGCAGTGCCACAGACAGATCGACTCCATGCCACGCCGCATTACTGCAGTAATCCAGGCCAAAGGAGCCCCAACTAAGTATTGAGTGCTGTACATGCTCATACTTTTCATCTTCATACTTTTCAGTTGGCCAACATTTCTAAAAATGCTTTTTTTTATTGGTCTTAAAGGCACAGTATGTAGTTTCCAGCGACATCTAGTGGTTTAGTTTCCATATTGCAACCAACTGAAGACTCTTTCCACAGCCCCTCCCTTCCAAACACAAAGGAGTCTTTATGGTGGCCGGAAGAGGTCATATATCTTTGATACTCCCGAACGTGATGTCTAATAGCAGCTTTAGAGCTAGTGATATGTCAAGTGGTAAGATTAATTTTAATTAGAAATTTAGGAAATGTAATATGTAAAATTATCATAGCTACAGTGCAGATTAAACATTTTCTGCACTTCAGTAGTGCTAATGTAAACGTTAGCTGTTTTCTGTACAAAGTAATAAACGCATCAAACTGCTTCACTGTAGACAGATAATGCAGGCAGGATACACATTTTTCTCTAGTCAAGGTAAGCTTGCCATGCTCTGAAGAAGGCACTTCAGCCGATAACAGTTCACACAACGAGCTAATATTACTAAGCTCGCGAACTAGCGCGCAGCTACGAATCTCCTGTTCCACCTTAAATGCTGCAGTAGTGTTCAGCTCCGATGCGCTACAATGTCCTGCAGCACCATTTAAGGTGGAATGGGAGAAAAACATTGTTTTCAACATGTTTTCTTGTCTTTGACGATTGAAGTTGTGTTTTCTCTTCTTGACGAGCATAAGAATGTTCCGCCATCTTAACAAATAAACCAAAAAAACCTTTATTCTTGCTTCTCCTCCGTGTATTTCTTCTTATTGAGGTATACGTTTATTTCTTCTTCTTCTCCTCTTTATGTCAGCCAACTGTAAAACAAAGCTACAGCGCCATCAAATTTGAGTGGCCAATTCGTCATTACAACACAAACGGTTTTTGCTAGCCTCATTTGTCCTTTTCGAACTACTGTAGAAACATGGCGATGCAAAATGGCGGCCTCAGTCGGTGTTTGACCTGCGACCAATGTAGATATAAACAGCTTATTCTGAGGTAAAATAATCTAACAACTTCTTAGTTTATAATGATTAGATGCGTTTTTAATCATTTTTATTAGTAATTATATTAAATTCTGCTAAAAGATAACCCAAAATATTACATAATGTGCCTTTAACACTGCAATTCCCAGGTTTGCAGAAAAAACCCTTCTTGAGTCATTAGAGAGGTAAGGTGATGTAAATGATAGTCGTTAGGGTGTAGGGTCTAGGGTGCATGTCATAGGGAGAGTTTTGTTTAGGTATTCGGCCTCGGCCACTCGGCTCGATTCAGCCTCGGCCGCTCGCTCAGCTCGGCTCATGTGTGTGTGTGTTTGTGTGAATACGCGCATGCAAGCCTGTAGCATGATTCCTGTTCTATTATTATATATAAATATTTTTTTCCTTTGTGGAAAGAGGCCTTACCCTCAGTAAAACTGAGTGAGAGTCTCTGTGAGAGTGTGTGTGATGACGCGCTTATTTGCATGACAAGCGAAGCAGAGCAGCAGACAATGGCTGGTTAATGGCTCCAGCTTCCCAGCACGGGTGAGAGAGACGACGAAAAATTTTGTCAGTTTGGGAATTCTAGTTAAGTAATATTCACATTTTCTGAGACACTGAATTTTGCATTTTCTTTAGTTGTAGTTATAATAATCAAAATTAAAAGAAATAAACATTTGAAATATATCAGTCTGTGTGTAATGAATGAATATAATATACAAGTTTCACTTTTTGAATGGAGTTACTGAAATAACTCAACTTTTTCATTATATTCTAATTTGATGACCAGCACCTGTGTGTTCTCAGGCATTGCAAACTGCAGCAAGTGGACTGTTGACAGTAATAATCTACGGTGTGTGTGACATGTCCAACTGTAGTTTTGTTAGATGACTTTGTTCTGCTCCTCACTGTAGGACTGGATTACGCTGCGATTCTTTATCTGCACACCGAACAAATCACAGTTGTGTCTCTCACATCCTGGACAGACTGGAGTAAGATCTGAAAATGTGTTTCTTTGGTCAAAGATGTTCTGCTCCAATTCCCAGAACATCTCTGAAGTGAAATATTCTTCCTTCTTTGTGAATGTATGAGGGATTAGCCAACTACGACTGTGCCACGGTGTGTTCTGCATCACTCTGTTGTAGCTGTTCTACAATGAAAAGCTTCAGTCAGTAAGAATTATGCGTTTGGGTGAAATAAAATAAAACCCAAGCAGATGTCACAGAACAAAGAAAGTATCTCAGTAAAAGCACCCGAGCCAGCAGATGCTGCTGTATTTCAGTGCCAGAGGAATAAATTCAGATTGGTTTTAGCTGAGAGTCTTCAGGCCAGAATTTCTCTGTATTTGCAACATTTAACCATGAACGATTTACTCTGTCAGCAAAAACAGAACATAACACAACCTACACTGTCCTTACACAATAAATCAACCTTTAATACATTATTATATATGAGCTAACAATTTTTAATAGGCAACAGTACACAATCACCTACACCTCCGACCTCAAATACAACTGGAGCTCCATCTGAGCTTCATCTGGTTTAGGGTCGCAGTGAGTCCTCATATCCCTCCACTGGGCCCAAGGCAGGGGATTAAACTATTTTAGCCAAACTCAGGACAGGGTGTCAGTTCATCACTGCATGCGCGTGTACACACACACACAGACAATTTAGAGTAACCTGTTCACCAGAACAGGAAACCTGAAGGAAACATCTGTACACACAGGGAGAACATGGAAACTCCACCCAGATGGGGATTCAAACCTCAGACGCCAGCACTGGGAGGTGAAGCTCCTAACCACCAAGTCACTCAAGAACTGAACAACAAAAAGGAAATCTAATAATGTATTTCTAAACATTATACAACCAAGGCTCACAGGAAGCTCACGAGAAATTATTTTTGTAACATTTTTGCAGTTTGTGACTATAAAGTCCGTCTATCAGCTTTGGACTCACGACTCGGCTTCTCCTTAAAAGAAATGTAATACAGCACTACATCAAAGCTGTGAAAAAAGTTCATTTGTGTTCATAATTTATTTCTAATTGGTTTAATTGTATATTTATTACACATAAAGTCACACATTTCAAGTCTTAAAGTTGATCAGTCTGACTTATAGCTCATGAAAATCCAAAATCGCAGATGATTAGAATATTACATAAGATCAAACAGAAAAGGGTACAATACAGAAATGTCCAACGTCTGTTTATTTATACAGTCAGCTGACTGAGGCTCCTTTACCATCAGTTACTGCATCATTGTGTTATGGAGGTGATCAGTTTGTGGAGTCAGCTGTTTTTTTCTTCTCAGAGTCTGTTTCTGAAAGATTGAGCAGAAACATGGATATTAGTGGTCTGCTGGAGGTCATTTTGCAGGGCTCTGGCTCTGCTCCTCCTGTTCCTCCTTGCACAAATGAGGAGGTAGCAGTCCTGCTGCTGGGTTGTTGCCATCCTACAGCCCCCTCCATGTCTCCTGGTGTACTGGCCTGTCTCCTGGTATCTGCTCCATGCTCCAGACACTGTGCTGACATACACAGCAAACCTTCTTGCCACAGCTTGCATTAATGTGCCATCCTGGATGAGCTGCACTACCTGAGCAACTTCTGTGGGTTGTAGACATCACCTCATGCTACCTCTATGGTGAGAGAACTGACAGAATGCAAAAGTGACCAAAACATCAGCCAGAAAGGATGAGAACAGAGAAAAGGTCTGTGGACACCACCTGCAGAACCACTCCTGTATAGGGGTTGTCTTGCTAATTGCCTCTCATTTCTACCTGTTGTCTGTTCCATTTGCACAACAGCAGGTAAAATCGATTCACAATCAATGTTGCTTCCTTACTGGACAGGTTGGTTTCACAGAAGTGTGGTTGACTTGGAGTTACATTGTGTTGTTTAAGTGTTCTCTTTATTTTTTGAGGTGTATATATACCCTCATTCAATCTGGATGAACATTACACATATATAGCACCGGTTCTAATACCCAAGAACATTTTACAATCAACCTAAAATTCAACTGTGGTCTGGTTTTTAGGGATCTGGTCTTGTGATGGGAAGGTTGTCAGTTTGATCCCTGGAGGACTCATGACTGAAGTGTCCTTGAGCAAGGCATCTAATGCCCAACTGTGGATAGGGCTGCCCACCACTAGTGTGTGTTTCACTGCACAGATTTGTAAAATGCGGAGATCAAATTTCTCCACTGTTGGACTAATAAGGGATTATAAAAATAAATAAATAAAAATGTATACTGTATATGGCCTGGTGCAGGCAGGTCACTGCAGTGAAGGTCAGTGAGGTGGCAGTGCTGCCAGCTCAGTTCACTGCCGAGCTTTTGTGTTAGTTATTTACCCTTTTAGAAATGAAAAGAGTCCAAAGAGATTTGAATCAAAGCCCGACTAGCGTGTATTACCTGTCAGTCTGTGAAGGCGCAGGACCACCACACTGCAGGACTGAGGAGAATGCTAATGGGCCAAACTTCTCTGTTTCCCTCAACAGAACCTGTACTGTGAGAACCAGAGCCGTGTGTGAGGTACATGCAGAACGATTTAGGATTACATCTCTTTTCTTTCTCTTTCCTCAGTTTTTCAATTTGTCACTCTTTCATTTCTGTTCATGACGTGTCTCACAGTCAAATGTCCTTTTTCTTCACTCAGAGCTGATTTTCTCCAACCTGAGCTGCTCAGAGACTGACAGTTCTGCCCTTTTCAGTCATGTCTACCTCAGTACAGCTGATGTCCTGCACTGACCTGTCCAATCACAATAACAACCAACAGCCTCCAGCAACCCAGAGCTCCTCCATCACTGTGGCTGACACTTGTCCAGGTCGACACAATCCATGTAGGAAAACATCTCTAAAGACCAAACAATGTCATATCAGTCACATCTACTGGAACACGTTCATATTCTGACAGCTGTGAAGGATCCTACATCTAACCTCAGCAAAGAAAACAAATGATTAAATCAAACATAACACTGTAATCAACAATGAAAATTCAAAAACACAATAAGAGTCATTAACAAAGCTTAAAGAGGCAGAACAACATGTACACACATCATAAAAGCAAAGTGCACATTCCTCTGCTTTACCTATAACTAGGGTGACCAGACGTCCTCTTTTTCCCGGACATGTCCTACTTTTGAGACCTAAAAAAATGTCCGGGGGAAATTTCAAAATCGTCCGGAATTTTGTACGAATGCCTCAAACATAATACATGTACAGTGCATTGTGATTAGAATTGCCACTCCGTTCCATTCCACTCCATTCCAGGTTTCTATGTATCGCAAAATAGTCACGCCCTTCTCCTCAAATCTATCTACTTTGCATTGTGTGTGTGTGTGAAGAAGAAAGCGTGGGCTTGCCAGTCTACCCCCGAGTGTTTACAAGCGAAAGCACGTGTGTCCGCCGGTTCTACGAATGCCGAAACGAAGGTGTATGTTTACGGAGGAGTTGAAGAAAAAATTCCCGTGCTTTCGCCAGGGTCGTGACAGGCACTTATGTGTCTGTGGCAAATAAAGGTGCCAACGATCTGCAGGTGCACGTCAATTCAACAAAGCACGCGAAAGCAGCCAGAGCCAGGGGCGATAGCTCTTCGGCTAAAGTCACAGATTTCTTTGTGACAAATAAATTTTTCTATTTTTTTACTTAGTCTTTCACTATTACACTCAAAAAATGTCAGTGTATGTTTTTGTTGGTGTACTATGTTGTTTTGTGCTGTTAAATAAATGCAATTTTTACACAGACACCATGTCATTTGTGTCATATCATACATCGGTGTATGATATGACACAAATGACATGGTGTCTGTGTAAAAATTGCATTTATTTTTCAGACCCCACCCCCCAAAAAAAAAAAAAAAAAAAAAAAAAAAAAAGTCTCCTCCTTTTCAGAAACCCAAATCTGGACACCCTATCTATAACTCATCCCCAATTAACCCTCTTTTGTCACCAAATATATGACTTGGCCTTGACCGGAATGTACAGCAGTGAACACTAGAGGAGAAATAGTGGAGCAAAGAAACACACAGTATATACTGGAGAAAACATTAGAAGAACAGTGGAAATAATATAAGAGAAAACACCAGAGAAACAGTGGAGAACAGCTGTGAAAAAGACTGGATAACACTGGAGAAAAGAAGAGAAACAACAGAGAAACCACTGAGGAAAACAAGGGAAACAGAGGAGAAACTACTGGAGAAAACAGGAGAAGCGGTGATGAACACATTGAGAACATGCACAGGATTTGCTCATAAGGGAATATAAGGTGAATGATGTCATTTTATAGTAAATTGTCCACTGACATCATAAAGCATTTTTTGTGGTATTACCCGTCTTCTGTTGAGCTTCTGTTCACCAGACATTAAGAGACTTCTGCAGACGAGACGTTTCTCTGTGATGAGCCACAGTCAGACTGATCTGTCAGATCTCTCAGTGATGAGCTGACCTTAATGATGAACTCCTGATAATGAGACACAGCGAGCTGAAATGGTTTTCTTGGGAGTAATAAAAGGATGCTTCTCATATTGATGTAGAACAGCAGGAGTAATACTGCCTCCAATACGCTTTTAATTCTGTCACGCTGAGCCACCGTGTAGCTGCCTGATGCCATTGTTTTCTCACTGCCGTCTCACTGTGGTGCCTCTTGGCTCATAATCAGCTTGTTCAAACAGCCAAGTTAGCACAAACCTCGGGATCGATGCGCCAACCTTAGCTAGATTAGCTGTGCAGCATGTGTGGTTCATATGTAGAGATTACTATTAACAAGACTGAGCAAAGCGACAGAATGTTGATGAGATGAGACACTTTTAGATAGAAGACTTCCAAGTGTAATAAAGAAGAAGTCAATGTATGTATTGTGTGAGGAGAGCTGAGCAGATAAAGGTTTTATATGCTTTGCTGCAGTTATTATAGTATCTAATAAGAGCTCTCTCACTATTCAGATGGAATTTTAAAAAACTGTCACCTTTACAGCTACTCACTGATTTGGGACTTTTTGTGGAGGCCTTTAATTATACTGATGGTAGAAGCAGAAGATTAGGAGAGGTAGTACTTTCATTTCAGGGTTAATGAGCCTAAACTTTGTTGACTGTCTAAGGTCGCAGAGGAAATATAGCCAGAACCAAACAGTACCTGACATCTAAACCTGGACCTAACAATAATGTCCCCAAACAAAAAACTGCTCACCTTGTGTGTTTAAAGTGGTTATAACTTCAGGCTCCTGCAGATGGCGCTACACAAAGATAATCAGGCTTTAAATACCTGCAGGGTGTGTGAGATGCAGAAGAGGTGTTACAGTGCATTGAATGTTCAATATGTAGAAAATGGGTCACAAAGCAGATGTAAATGATAAAGGAGTGATGTCATTTGGTCACGAAAGGTCATAGTGTGAAGGATGTTTGAATGAATGATGAATGAATGAATGTCACACTTATATAGCACCTTTCAAGACACTCAAGGACGCTTTACAATCAACACACTCCATTTACATACACTCAACCACACACACACCGGCGAGAAGCAGCCAATCGCACACAGCGTACTCTCAACCGGAAGCGACCGTCCATCTGGAGGACTGCATCGAGCACTTGGGGGATCACCCAGGACAGAGTGCCAACCATATCTGGGCAAACATACATACACAGACATACACATTCACACACACCAGGGTAATTTTTTTTTTAGAGTATCCAATTCACCTGTTCCCCATGTTTTTGGACTGTGGGAGGAAACCAGTGTCCCCAGAGGAAACCCACACAGACACAGGGGAGAACATGGAAACTCCACTCAGATGTGAACTCAAAACCAAGACCTCAGTGCTTAGAGGCGAACACGCTAACCACTAAGCCACCGTTCCGCCCAAAGTAGCTGAATTTGCAGGTGTATAGACACAAGGTGACTCTTTTTGTCTGTGGAGCTTAACTACACGTATACTGCATCCACTCACCCGTGACTTCCTGTTAATGAAAATATCTAACCAGCCAATCACACAACAGCATATAAAATATCCACTGAGCAGCAGTTCTCTGGACACCTTAACACACATTGTTTAAACATTACAGCCTACCTGTGTATTGCTGCTGTCCATGTCCGTCCATTTATGTCCACAGTGCACATCTTCTGATAGCTACTTTCAGCAGGATAACACACCATGTCTCAAAGGCCAAATCCTCTCCAACTGCTTTTCTGAACATAAACGTCCTTCGCAGTCATCAGATCTCAGGCCAGAGATCTAGAGCACCTTTAGGATGTGCTGGAACAGGAGATTCACACCATAGATGTGCAGCAGCTGCCTGATGTTAGAGTTTACTTTTTAATTATGTATCAAAGCAATAAATTATTAACAGCACTAACAGTGTTAACACAGATTCCTAGCTGGAGCCTTCAGATTATCTGTAGTTCAAAGTGTGCATGTCTGGAGGAAAAGTACAGGCAGGTAGATCCAGACATTAAAACCAAAAACAGACACGAACGAAGAATAACAAAACACAAAAATATTAACAGCAACAGAACCAAAGTCCATTTAGTCAACAACCCCACAATAACAAAAGAGTCATTAACAAGGCTCAGGTGTTTGATCTGATCTGAAATCCAACAGTGGGTGGAGTCAAGTTGGGATGATCCAGCTGGAGAGGGAAGACCAGAGCTGGGATGTACCACTGTAGACAGAGGGGGTGTTCAAGACATCATTTAATAAAAAACTACACTACACTTCCTGAATTTCCCGCAAGGGATTAATAAAGTATCTATCTATCTATCTATCTATCTATCTATCTATCTATCATAAAATGAACTTTCACACATTTTGTCAGATGTCAACAGTTCAGAGCGATGCTGAACCATATTTCCTTTTTATTTTCGTTTTGAGAACTAATCCTAATTTTACCAGGACTAAGCCTAATTCTACCAGAACTAAACATAACTCTAACAGGACTAAATCTAACTCTACCAGAACTAAACTTAACTCATCCAGAACTAAACCTAACTCTACCAGAACTAAACCTAACTCTAGCAGGATTAAACCTAACTCTACCAGAACTAAACCTAACTCTACCAGAACTAAACCTAACTCTACCAGGACTAAACCTGTAGCAGAACTAAATCTAACTCTACCAGGACTAAACCTTACTCTACCAAAACTAAAACTAATTCTACCAGAACTAAATCTAACTCTACCAGGACTAAACCTAACTACCAGAACTAAACCTAACTACCAGAACTAAACCTAACTCTACCAGGACTAAAACTAACTCTACCAGAACTAAACCTAACTCTACAAGAACTAAACATTACTCTACCACAACTAAACCCAACTCTACCAGTTCTAAACCTAATTCTACCACGACTAAACCTAACTTTAATAGAACTAAACTTAACTCTACCAGAACTAAACACAACTCTACCCGGACTAAACCTAACTCTACCAGAACTAAACCTAACTCTAGCAGGATTAAACCTAACTCTACTAGAACTAAACCTAACTCTACCAGAACTAAATCTCTCTACCAGGACTAAACCTTACTCTACCAAAACTAAAACTAACTCTACGAGGACTAAAACTAACTCAACCAGAACTAAACCTAACTCTACCAGGACTAAACCTAACTCTAGCAGAACTAAACCTAACTCTACCAGGCCTAAACCTTACTCTACCAAAACTAAAACTAATTCTACCAGAACTAAATCTAACTCTACCCGGATTAAACCTAACTCTACCAGGACTAAACCTAACTCTACCATAACTAAACCTAACTCTAGCAGAACTAAACCTAACCCTGCCAGGACTAAACCTTACTCTACCAAAACTAAAACTAATTCTACAAGGACTAAACCTAACTCTACCACGACTAAACCTAACTCTACTAGAAATAAACTTAACTCTACCAGAACTAAACATAACTCTACCAGCACTAAATCTAACTCTACCAGGACTAAACCTAACTCTACCAAAACTAAAACTAACTCTACCAGGACTAAAACTAACTCTACCCGGACTAAACCTAACTCTACCCGGACTAAACCTAACTCTACCACGACTAAACCTAACTCTACCAGGACTAAACCTAACTCTAGCAGAACTAAACCTAACCCTACCAGGACTAAACCTTACTCTACCAAAACTAAAACGAATTCTACCAGGACTAAACCTAACTCTACCACGACTAAACCTAACTCTACTAGAACTAAACTTAACTCTACCAGAACTAAACATAACTCTACCAGGACTAAACCTAACTCTACCAGAACTAAACCTCTCTACCAGGACTAAACCTTACTCTACCAAAACTAAAACTAACTCTACAAGGACTAAAACTAACTCAACCAGAACTAAACCTAACTCTACCAGGACTAAAACTAATTCTACCAGAACTAAACCTAACTCTACCAGGACTAAACCTATCTCTACCAAGACTAAACTAACCCTAAAACATAGAAATCATTCTCTTTTTACTTCTTCCCTCTCTGCTGTAAGTTGGTCTGTATTTTTAGGTGCCCCCTCCCCCCAAAGACATATTACTGTTAATGATAGGAGAGGCTACTCAACGTCACACACAGATCCGCCCACTTTTCTTCTCTCAGCTCTTCACTGTTTTTAGCTGCTGTGGTGTGTAATCTCTGATTTACACATTTACAGCTGATTCTTGTCTCCTGTGTTACTGTACATCCTGCATTTTAAAAGTACCCCAAAAACCAAAAAAGGTGGGAAAGACTGGGTTATGACAATAAACTGGGTTAATGTGCAGATACAGGATGTGCTCAGATCTCAGTTTAAGACTTTTTCTACACTAGAGCTTCAGTTACTGAGTTTCACAGAGATTATTGGAGAAATGATAGAAGCAGTAAATAATCTACATCAGTAAATAATCTACATCATTACAACACCAACCTGCCCAGCTGATCACCTGTCAGCACAGGTGTGTGACTCAGCCCTGCACTGGAGGACATGATCTGTTCAACATGGTCTTCTGTTCTGTCGTAATGACATGTTCTAGTGTTTGTGATGTGAAAGGTAATAGAACCACAGCCAGTCTCGGGTCTATTATTGTAAGATCAGATGAGGATGGGTCCTGTAGTCTCTGACAGTGTTTGTGGTAATTATACAGAAAGAACAGGAGAACCGTACAAGAGCACTTACACTGTCACTTTAAACAATTAGATTACTGACAAAAACATTTAAAGTAATTATCATTCAAACAGCCGTGTTGATCAGTGTACTTATAGATTCTCATTTCTTTTGGAATTTGAGTAAATTACTATTTAAACATCAACATTATGTTACTTTATAATAAATATAAAATAAATGACTTTTTATTTTTGAATTAAATTATGAAGAAAAAAAAATTCATGATTTTTCTCATTTTACTGGTTTTTGTAAACACTTCACACACATTTTATTCTGTTTTATGACGTTGCTGTAAGAAGTATTCCATAGCTGTACAGGTGGTTGCTAAGTGGTTACTATGATATTTCAAGTGGTTGTTATGGTGTTGCTAAGGAAACACTAGAAGGGCATTACAGTGAGGTGAGGTGAGTGCGATGGTATCTGTATGGCTGTATACAAACACACACATCACAATCAGACAATCAGACTGAACAGCCTGGAGTTAGACGTGTGTTTACATCCTGCAGTAACACAATCAAAAATTAATTAAAAATACCATAATTATCTATTAAACTCAACTAAATTAAATTCTACTAACCAGAACCACCAGAACCAGAAACTTAACAGTTTCTTTCATTTAGTTATTCTTTCTGGAGTGAATACACACACACACACACACACACACACACACACACACACACAGGCACACCTACACACACACACACACACACAGAGTTGGGGTTTCGGTTCCTTGCTCAAAGCTCATGTCTGTAATCTGTAGCCCACACTGGCTGGCTGACCGATTCCACCGGACCAGCAGGGTGTGTGAGGGCTGTAGAGGTGCTACTTTTACATTCATTAAATAAACATCATTTATGGAGACCTGCTCCTTTCTCCCGGAACAGGGAATGTAAAGTATGTTTATACTCCTCAGTTGGACCCTTAAGCAGCAGTTTTGTATCTGTACACAGCTTGTAAATTTGGGGAAAGGAGTCTTACATCAACAGTCCACAGACCTTTAGTCACAGTGTGCTGTGTGGTACTGTGAAGGTCTCTGATGAATTCAGTGTGATATCAGTGTTGCAGAGATGCGGATCAGCTTGATGGTTCGCTCCTGTAATTGAACTGCGGATGCTGCAGCCTGTCGGTGAGCACCACAGACTGTGCACCCAAAAAATTCATCTGAGAGAGCTGTGAACAGAATGCTGAATGCAGAGCAGAGCCTGTGTTCAGAATGAAAATGTGCAGCCCACCTGAGGGAGCAATCACTGAGACTCCACCAAGTGCAGAATCATTAAACAAGCATTTCAGTACCACACAGTATTGAGTTGGGTGACCATTGTGAAGGGCAAACATGCTGCACACTGTGGAGTCTATAAAGCATGAGGACAGTATTGTATTAAATAGGCGGGACCAGGACCTCATTTTTATACATGAACATCACAGCATCCACCATGAAGTTCATCAAATCTTGTAGAGCGACATCAGATGTTCCTCCACACAGACACACATCAGCTCTGGTAAGCTGGACTGAGACTGAAGGGAGTCATATAGGTCCCGTACGTGTCCTCTTCCCCTCAAGTTAACAAGGAATGAAGCTCTAAAAGAAGAGCAGCTGTGGGCTGTAGCTGCAGGGCTACTGAATATATTTCCAGATAGAATTTTACTTTTTCTACATTAAATTATTAAGATATGGTGGCAAAGACGCTACCACTATGACACGAGGATTGCGAGTTCGAATCCCGGTCATGCTGTTTGCCATCAACAGCCGGGGCCCAAGAGAGCAAAAAATTGGCAGTGCTCTCTCTGGGCGGGTAGATGGCGCTCTCACTCTCACTATCACTTTCACGTTGCAATGTCCGCTGGCTCAGGCATCTACTGATTGGTCCAGTCGGAGCTGGGGACCCTGTGTGCCTTCCTCCGAGCGCGTTAGGCTCTCCAGTGATGGTGTATCAGCGGTGGTTCGAAAAGAAGCGGTGGCTGCAGCACACGCAACGGAGGAGGCTTGTGCTTGCCTGCACCCTCCTAGAGTCAGGGACATTGCAAAGTGATGGGGAGAGGCCTAACGGAGGTGATGGGTTAATTGGCTACCACTACATTGAGAAGGGGATAAAATTGGCAAAAACTTAGAAATAAATGATCAATTATTGAGATATAAATAAAGGCTGATATGAAATGCTAGAAAGTCAGAGTCAGACTGAATAAAAGCAGGTCTGGTTTCGGTCAGGACTTGGGCGGGTGACCTCTTGTGTGGGTGTTGGTGGACAACAGGAGGTACTGTTCCTGCCCCAGCGCAGTGATGGAGACACTGTCCTGTATAAATGACTCAGATGAGACTGAAAGGTCCTCTGGTCATGCTCTCTAAAAGAATAGGACTGATGTTCTGTCTAATGTCCCTCATAATCATCTCCATCTTCATAAACTGGCTCAGTCTCTCCTCACTTCTCTGTGTAATAGGTGATGTGTACTAAGAATTCTGGTGTGGACCGTCAGCAGTTGAAATGAGTCTGTCCTAAATATTAAAGCACCTTGAGTGTCTAGAACAGATCTGTAGAAAGACAGGAGCTTATTATGAAGCTTTTATTGTGTCTCAGATACAGTCATATGTTACCTGAAGCCTGAGTCCAGACTAACCATCATGACTACATTAACATCACATTTACAGATAAAGCTCAAAAGACATGTGGACTGTAGTGTCTGTATATCAATTTAATCTGCACCAATCCTATGACAATTTTACTCCTAATCTCTCAAACACCCAGCATAACTGTCAGTAAATAAAAGCACATAAAGAAATATAAAAGTTTATTCTTACTGTAAATTTTATGGTTTTTTTTACATTATTATCATGCTGGATACCATAGTTAGCTTATCTGAGATGTTATGGTCTGTCTGCGGTGCAACTAACTGAGTACATATCGAACTCATCCATCTATTCATCCATCCATCCATCATCTTCCACTTAATCCTGATCAGGGTCGTGGTGAGTCCCTTCCCTCTCACCAGGTCCAGGGCAGGGTATAGCTTAAATAAATCCACAACAAGGCACCAGTCTATCCCTAGAACATGTCAACAGTCCTAAATCTGAATAGAATTAGCAACACAGTTTATTTTAACACATCAACGAATAGTAACCATGACAATTCATTCAACTTTTATGTAAATTCAGAAATGACTGCTGTGGTTATTATTATTAATATTATTATTTTTATTATTATTATTAATAATAATTATTATTATTAATATTATTAATTAATTAATAATAATAGTAATAATAATAATAATTATTATTATTGTTATTGTTATTATTATTATTATTATTAATAGTAATAATAATAATAATAATAATAATAATAATAATAATAGTATTATTATTGGTGAAAACATTTTGAATGAGGTATTATATCACAAGTTAGCACAATTGACACAAATATTAATCACCAAATCAAATTTCATCTGGTATAACTCTTATGAACAACCCTCTTATGAAAAATGTGTCCTTTTTATATTTTCCCCCTGCCTTTCAAACAAACATGAGTCTGACACTGGATGAATGCACCTATTTAATTGTACAGTATGTTACTGTGTGTACAGTATGTTACTGTATGTGATTGACAGCTGTAGAGTTGTGTATGTATTACATGTAAAAAAGAACAGACACGAAAGTTAAAGTGAAAAACTAGAAATGTTCTATGAAATAAACATGTGGAGTTAAAGATGATGAGTGTGTTTAGTTTGTTGAGTATTGATTTGATATTGAGTATCTGATACTACACAAAATTCTGGTTTGGTGATACCAGCCTGTGGTGGTCCTATAATCATATTACAGTTACTGATCCTAACTTTATTGGATCTTCATCATCTGAAAGCTATGTCACATCATCCTTGTGCTCCTGTGAGGTTCCTGAGCACCTAAAACACTCACAGTCCACCGGAGTCTCTTTAAAGTTGTATAAGTACCTTCACTCAGATGCTCTCCACATGCAGTTCCATTAGAATAGATGGTGAGTCAGAAGTTGAATTTGATTTGAAGTGCATTCATTGACTGTCTCTCTCTATATATATCCATCTTCTCCCTTTTATAATTCATATGGCTGGAGAGCACTGGAGGACTCAGCCCTCTTATAGAAGTGACTGTTTATGGTGGTCAGGAGATGCTTCGGTGTGAAGATTTCAGCTCATTTCACCTTAAAGTCTAATAAGGTCACTGACTGCCTTTTATAGACAGATTAGAACAGCACATCTGATCTTTATTGTTAATAATGCAACAGCAGAGTAATATCTCTGGACAGAGCTCTGATACCTCCTACAAACAGCTTTGTAACTCAGGCAGGTTTATGCAGATCTACCTGCCCACTTTCATTTAGGTGATTAATTGCTCCGTTCACTGCGAGCCAAGCAGACACCGAGACTCTCGATGAAGAGACTAATAAGCCGTAACCTTGTTGTAAAATCGCCCTCAGACAATGTTCAGAATCTCCAGACCGATCTGAGAGATAAATGAGCTTTTTCTCTTCCATCAGTGCATACAGTCATGTGAAAAAATGAGGACACCTCCTAGAACATGTTCAGAGAGAAATAAACACAAAAATGCAAGACATGACTTTTAAAGTGAATGTACTGCCAGTAAGAGGAAATTAACTTCCACATAAGCTCAACTACACAGCAGATCCGTTTCCTAATGAAGAACTAAACATTTATGTCCTAATCTGTTCACAGGACTGTACCAGGAGAACATCTAACGTCCTGTAATTTAAGAGCACTGCACAATAATGATGACACTGCAGTAATTGAGCAGTAATTGAGCGATAATTGAGCAGTAATTGAGTGGTAATTGAGTGGTAATTGAACAGTAATTGAGCTGTAATTGAACAGTATTTGAGCAGTAATTGAGCAGTAATTGAGCGATAATTGAGCAGTAATTGAGTGTAATTGAGTGGTAATTGAACAGTAATTGAACAGTAATTGAGCGGTAATTGAACAGTATTTGAGCAGTAATTGAGCAGTAATTGAGCAGTAATTGAGCGGTAATTGAACAGTAATTGAGCAGTAATTAAGCGGTAATTGAACAGTAATTGAGCGATAATTGAGCAGTAACTGAGCGGTAATTGAACAGTAATTGAGCAGTATAAGTTGCTGTTTAAAACTGTGTGGTGGTTAGAATGGAAATGACCCTAAACCTGAGTGTCCAACACAGAATAACTAACTGAATATTAATCCATTTACTGCTTAAGCAGCAGGACTGAGGAACACGAGTGTTTGGGAGAAGATGCCTTTCAGAAAGATGGATTGCCGCAGAAAAAGGTCAGCTGTGAAAAGAACAGTAGCTGCTCTCTCTCTCTCTCTCTCTGTTCCTCTGTTCTCAGAGAGAGAGAGTGAGTGTGTGCTTCTGTGTGTGTGTGTGTGTGTGTGTGTGTGTGTGTGTGTGTGTGTGTGTGTGTGTGTGAGTGAGAGGGGGGGGAGACAGAGGGGAAGAGTGAGTGTGTGCATCTGTGTGTGTGTGTGTGTGTGTATGTGTGTGTGAAAGAGAGAGAAGAAGAGCGAGTGTGTGCATCTGTGTGTGTGTGTGCGTGAAAGAGAGAGAGAGGAATAGTGAGTGTGTGCATCTGTGTGTGTGTGTGTGTGTGTGTGTGTGAAAGAGAGAGAGAAAGAGAGAGAGAGGAAGAGTGAGTGTGTGCATCTGTGTGTGTGTGTGTGTGTGTGTGTGTGTGTGTGTGTGTGTGTGTGTGTGTGTGTGTGTGTGTGTGTGTAAAATAGATTTGTCGACTCAGCTTAACTTAGTCAAGTCCTCTTTTTGCTTTGACTCATGTTGTTTATGTAAGTTAACATGCCTTTACAACATTTCTGAGTCAAAGTAAAAACATGACTTTACTAAGCTGAGCCAGCAAATCCTTTTTACAGTGAGTTTGTGTTCCTGAGTGAAGTTCCTGAGTGTCTCTCAACTGTTTATTAGTAATCAAATATGTGTGAAAATCATAATAAAGAGACTAATAACGGAGCTCATGTATGAAATAATGTTTATATTATGTAAATATATACACTCACAAGCTGTTTCATTAGATACACATACAGCACAACACACACTAACACACCACCACCACCACATCAGTGTCACTGAGAATGATCCACCAGTTCTGTGGAGGGTCCTGATCACTGAAGAACAAAGTCTACAGAGAAACTGATGAACTACAGTCTGTAAGTGCACCTGTATACTCAGTGGAGCTGAGAGGAGATACAGGATAAGTGTACCTAATGACGTGGCCAGTGTGTGCGTGTAGTTTTGAGATCATATACTGCCATCTGCTGTTTGATGTGGGAATTGTTTCAGACTTCCTGCTAGAACGAGACCTAGAACCATGTTAACGGTTTAAATGAAGTTTAAATGAAGTTTTATTAAAGCTTGTGTTGGTACCGGGTACAGTCGGGTTCACCTCGGCGTGGACTCAACTCTGTTTGAGTTTACTCCAAAACTCACAGTCACATATTCTACTGGATTTCTGAATTTTATGAGCTATAAGTCAGACTGATCAGCATTTAAATACAGTGGTAACCCTACTTACGAGTTTAATCCGTGCAGGTGCCGAGCTCGTTAGCTGGTTTGCTCGTTAGCTGGATGCATTTTCCCCATAAGAATACATGTAAAACTGATTAATCCGTGTCAGCCGGCCAATATACAGTATACTTTAATATGCTAAATAATGTGTTTATATGGTTTTTTTTTTAAATAAACAAAACAATGACGGCGCTCATGTAGGCTGGCGGCTAAGGAGGACAGGAGGATGGGTGTACGTGTATGGCATGGTTACACTTATATGAAAAGTAAAAGTAAAATTTATCTAACTTTCTTGTTCTCTACCTTTTGCTGTCTTTGCGTCTCTTTCACTAGCACTTTCACTTTCACTGGACAGCGGTCAAAGGTAATGACTGACCTCTTCTTCTACACTAGCATGTAGGGGATGCTACGACCGATAGCGCCCCTAGCTGTTGGCATACTTGAACTAATTTACGCTACTTGTTACTTGGAATTTTATTCGGTACCTGGAACAAAAATATTCCACGATCTCGACTCGTTACCTGGAATACTCGTTAGTGGGGATGCTTGTAAGTAGGGGTTCCACTGTATAAGAGAATATGAAATATGTGACTTTATTTTTTATTTTATATAAGATTATATGACAATTTACATTTTTGAATGAAATTATGAACACAAATGAACTTTTTCACCAGATTCTTTACACTATTCTCAGTTCTGAGAGATGCACTAGTACACTGTCAGTAATATTGTTGTAAAATAAATATGAGTTATATTGTTACTGTAGTGAATATAATAAAAAAGGTTATATAATATAAAGGTTACTGAAGGCTAATAACTGTTGTCAATCTTGTGCCTTGGCCTGTTAGGTGTGAGTCAGTGAGTCAGAAGGCAGACTGAGTACCGGTCTTGTGTTTCAGGTGCTCGGTGATCACTTTATGACAGTAAGTCATAATGTGTCAGACATTTAGTGTGTGAATGTGCTCAGACATTACAGCTTAGTTATCTGCTTTCAGTTGTTTGAACAGGTCTGTATGGACAAAAGTATTGGGGCACCTTCTCGGTCATTGTTTCTTTTGAAATAAAATATTTATTTGTTTTTGTGGGAGTAACTGTATCTACTGTCCAGAGAATCAGCACCACCACCATTCCTAATTCCACCAACTCATCCCAAATGTACTGGATGGAGCCGAGTACACAGTTCCACAATGCTTGAGGTCTTTATACCCCTCTAGCCCACACTTGGCATTAGACATAGTGCCAACAGGTTGATCTTTAGTCATATTCTATTGGCAGTACTTATCTAGAAGACCTAGACAAGCTGTGTATGTTCAAAAGAAGGCGTGTCCACAGACTTTTGGACACGAGGTCTTGGGTTCAAGTCCACATCTGAGTGGAGTTTCCATGTTCTCCCCGTGTCTGTGTGGGTTTCCTCCGGGGACTCCGGTTTCCTCCCACAGTCCAAAAACATGGTGATCAGGTGAATTGGCTACTCTAAAAAATTACCCTGGTGCGTATTAATGTGTATGTCTGTGTATGTATGTATGTATGTATGCGTAGATATGGTTGGCACTCTGTCCTCGGTGATCCCCCTAGTGCTCAATGCAGTCCTCCAGGTGGACGGTCGCTTCCGGTTGAGAGTACGCTGTGCGCGATTGGCTGCCGCTTCCTTGCCGGTGTGTGTAAATGGAGTGTGTTGATTGTAAAGCGTCCTTGGGTATCTTGAAAGGCGCTATAGAAGTGTAACGTTCATTCCATTCATTCATTCATGTAGTGCAGTTTAGAGTTTTTAGATCTCTTAAACAAAAAAGATATTCCTAACATCTTGTAGTGTCTGACTATATGTGTATACCATAATAATCTCCTTCTTAACAAGAACCTTCACCTAATTACAGTAGTCAGTGCTTATTTGTACCTCAGTACTGGTCTTATTTATACTTACTGTATATGTACCTCAGTCACACTGCACATATGTTTATTGGCCATTTGTTTGTGTATGATTTTTTATAATATATTTATTCAACCTTTCCTATTTATTTGATTCATGTTGACATCTATCCTGAGATACATTCCTTGTCCATTTGCTAATTCGTGAATAAACTGCTGCATGTCTATAGCTGACCACAAGGTGTCACTGTTCTGACTGTAGTCTGTATAATAAAAACTGTGAGCAAGAGCAAAGGTGAGGAATATTATTATATGGCATGAAGAGACATTAATGTGACTGTAAACACTACTCACAGTGAACTGTGTGGTAAAGTTACACTAAACTAATCTCTGATGTATAAAGCTTTTGATTGTTCTCAGTACAGGTGAGTAAAAGATCTGAAAGGATCATTAAAAGTCTGTGTTTGTGTATTAAGGTTCAGTCAGAGAACAGAAGCTCAGGAGAAGAATGAGGATAAATCTGACTGCTGTACTGGAGTTGAGTAGTAATGAAGATTTATGAGGTTGTTACAGAATAAACCTGCTGCTCCTCCTCCTTACAAACGTGTGTCATCACCTAAACCTAATCTCAGTCTTCTGATGGACGTGACACAGAGTCAAGAGTCAGTAACCAGATTAGAGTCACTAACACAGGTGTATTTAAAACAGCTGAAGAAGGTCTGAAGATGTTAACTGTACACACTGGGTTTATACCACACGAGAGGTCGTCCCCAGAGGCACAGGAGTCTCCAAATGTCCCCAAACATCTTTCCCACTCTATAGAAGATATCCTAAAGAGACCGTCCTGTTTGGCTGAGAGGAAATGTCAGAAAACTGCAGAGACCTCAGTGTTCACACCGATATCTGTCAGAAATGAAGAGTCTACATCCAGACAGTACACAGGTGACTATCTGCTGCACTTCTTTTACACTCTTTTATTGTACACACATTCATTTCTGTGATTTTTCTTCTCTTTCCTGAAGGTCAAAATCAGCTCATTTACTTAATTCACACATTTAATGAAGATGATATCATCTATAAAGTTATAATATTACATCAGATATACATGTAGAGTTTAAAGCAACATCATCAATAGTGTCTAAAAAGTGAAATGCAGCTGTAGAGTTTCTGAAACTTGAGTGGTACATAACATATTCACTGTGAATAATAAGTGAATATTAGAATAAAACCATAATTAAGAATAATAAGTGATAAAATTAATTAAATTAACTTAAATAAATAAAATCAGTAATAACAGTTCCAGACTACCCCAGTGGAGTTTTAGGTGTCTTGTGGTAAAAGCAGATTTTTAGTTTAGTACTAAAGTGTTTAAGATTTTAAGACAAATTTTATTATTATTATTATTATTATTATTATTATTATTATTATTATTATTATTATTATTATTATATCTATTCTAGATTATGTTTAAACAGATCTACATGTACTACCATGTATTCATAACTCAGCACAGCTCACCGACTAAAACGCTCCTTCCTTATTGGCTGTGTGATGGGAAACAGGCTTTTTCATTTATGAGAGTTTAAATATCACTGCCATCACTAATTACTCACTGGTCAGTCACTGGTTAGATATCACAGTTTAGTCACTAATTAGTCACTGCTCAGTCAGTGGTTAGATATCACTGGCCGGTCACCAATTAGTAACTGGTTAGTCACTGGTCAGTCACTGCTTAAATATCACTGGGCAGTCGCTAATTAGTCACTGCTCAGTCATTGGTTAGATATTACTAGTCAAATATAGCAGGTCAGTCACTGATTAAATATCACTTGTAAGTCACTAATTAGTCACTGGTCAGTAATTGGTTAGATATCACTAGTCATCACTGGTCAGTCACTGGTTAGTCACTGGTTAAATATGACTGGTTAGTTAATGGTCAGTCAATGGTTAGTCACTGGTCAGATATCAGTGGTCAGTCACTGGTCATTCACTAGGTTGATATCACTGGCTGGTCACTGGTTAGATATCACTGGTAAATAACTAATTCATCACTGGTCAGTCATTGGTTATATATCACTGGTCAGTCACTTGTTAGATATCACTGGTCAGTCACTGGTTAGATATCATTGGTCAGTCACTGCTTAGTTATCACTGTACATCATATCTATGCTAACAATAAATAATAGATTATCAAACTGAATCTGGTGTTTGGATCACTTTCTGGGCCCACTTAAAAAACAGGACATTACAGGGCATTACAGCACACTACAGGACATTACAGGGCATTTCAGCACACTGCAGGACATTACAGGGCATTGCAGCACACTATAGGACATCACAGGATGCGCTAAAGGTTGACTGAGATTAAAATGTCACAATTTTAAACTTTTAGTCTCTGACTGCCTCCATTCAGCCTGCAGCTGTTATTTATCTTATTCATGTTCATTTAGCACTTATTTTCCTAAACATTAATTTTATTGCTACTTTCTGTACAATAGTCTTTATTTTATAATAAATCCCTTTTATTTTTTTACATTATTTTTTACATTTTCTTTAAATTGTATAGTATGACTTTTTCATTTTAGCTTCTGTTTGTGTTTTTCTTTCACTTTTTTACCTTTTTATCTTATATATTCATTTTTTTCACTGATCTGCTCTGAGTTGAAAAGGTTGATTGATTGATTATGTTCATTGATTATTTTTTATAATTTCCTCCACAGTGCATCAGTCAAGTCACAGAAGAGTCCGAACCACGTTTACGGTGACCCAGCTGGAGGAGCTGGAGCGGGTTTTTCAGAGCACACATTACCCAGACGTTCACACCAGAGACCAGCTGGCCACACGGACACAATTATCTGAGGGAAAAGTTCAGGTGAGTCAGAGTCTGGATTGTGTTACATTATAATTATGATTTTAATCAGATTTTTTCTTATTTTACACACTGAAATGTGTCTATGATTCATATTTCTGATATAAAATATACAGTATAATACTTCGTTAGGCCAAGTAAAAGAAAAGAATTGGTGATCATCCCCGCCCGACCCTCTAAAAAGCACCCGACCTTTTTTTTTTTTTTTTACACAAAAAAACGCGCCAAACACCCTAGTCTGGCCTAGAATCGTTCACATTTTGCATGCTTCCAATGACGTGATCCCAAATCAATTCTGCACATGTGCAGTACACTTCAC